>OMNM01030877.1:3462-14202 GCA_900302745.1 Parablennius parvicornis
GTAGAAAAACAGTCATTTGTTCCTACAGTTTGTACAAAATTCACAGATTTATCTCATTTGTTTGCCTTCTTCGTTTAATTTACACGCCGCCCGCTCGAACAGGCAACCAAACTGCTGCAAAATCACAACAGAAAAAGATCAAAGAGCACACAAAATATAGCAAAACCAAGCAATGATGAGCACAAAGGAAAGAAAAAAAAACTGAACATAGACTGGATAGAAATAGCTACCACTGCTAATACGGGTCTGTGAATTATATTACAGACGGATTGGACGGATGAGAGTCACATCGCTGCACGTTCATTGTCTGGAGTTCATCCATCTCCATGCGTGTCACACTGCAGTGTCATGGTTCCCCTCTGATCTGTTGCCTTGTGGATCAAGTCCGACTACAAACAGAAGACTTGCACTGTGTTGGCTATGACTCTGTTATTGTGCTGAATTATCAGGGATAATGACTTGTATCTGACGCCCCGGGAACACTGAGGCTTTATGAAGGAGGGATGGAGCCTGGATGTTAAGTGGAAGTGAGCATCGTTTTTTTTTGTTCTCTTCATACACAAGATCACAATACACTGAAAGCACAACAGTATTCACATATTTTCCAGTCCTAGAAGTACACAGATAGGATTATTTCTGTCAGATTGTGTGCCTAAAGGATGAAGTTTGTCCAAACTTGGGTTTAGTTTTCGGCTCTGAGTTACAATGACAAGATGAAGAGAAAAAAAATGTTAAAAGTAGATTTGTGTGGTTAAAAAGGAAGAGATTAAGCTCTGTTACACTAATTTTGGAACTTGTTTTTAGAGCTGATAATATTGGATTGATTTGGCTATGAACTCTGGTCCAAAGTGTACAAATTTGCAAATCTTCCATTGAGTAAATAGCGTATGTCAGTGGAAACGTCTGCCATGCAAAGTGCTTGAACTCTATTGGGGCTCATGGTTCAGCATCTTGCCCAAACTCCCTTCCCCATATGGACAGGCAATTATGGGGGATCAATCCACCACCCTTGGGATTACCAACTCAGCCCAATAACACATTACATCTAGGCAGTATATCAAAAAAGACTATGAATGGTGTCAGTTTGTTAGTGAATTCGGAGAGAGAGACTGGTGATGGAAGATCAGGTAAGTTTGCCATTAAACTTAAATAGAATTCCTAATAAAAACATGTTTCTTTTTAACCAGGGCTTAAACCAGATTTTTGGTTTCATTGTCCTTCACACAAGAAGGTGTTTGAAGATCGGCTTCATTAACGAATGTGAATCAAGACGACAATTCTGTGTGCTCAAGAAAGCAATGCTGATCATACAAAATACCATTAAACTGATTGAAATGCTGATGATATAAATCCATCCAATCTATCGTGTAGTGTAGTCTTGATAAATAGCAATGTTCAGAACACAGTTTATAAATGTCTGTCTCTTTGAGACAATTGCTGCAGTAAACAAATGCCTTGGACAAAGAATTTTTTGGAAACAAGTTACAGATTGTCAGAATTGTTAGGGGTTTATCCTTTTGGGAGCACAAAGTGAACATTCATTATTAACATCTGGAGAGCTAGTTATTATCAAGGCAGTGAGTGTGTGTGGAGATTATGAATACAAACAGTAAATCTACATATTTGTGATACAAAATGCTTGGTTCCAAATTCTCTGTGTACTTTTTTTTTTTCCATTGCTAAGATAAACTATAAGCTGCCTGCACACCATCCTCAGAGACATCCTGCCTCCAGTTAATGTCGCAGATCCATCTGATGTCAAGGAAACGGCGCAGTTATTTTAACCCCCGTCTCTGACCATTTCACTCATGAACAAGGAAAAAAAATGTTCAGACTCCCACAACTTGTAGCAGCCCGGCTGGAACAGTTTGAACATTTGGCCTTATGTCCGAGGGTTAAAACTCTTAGATTTGTTCATACTGACGTTTCTTTTGGCTGGTAAACTAATTGAACTGCATCGTTTTGCAACATTCCACCAGAAGGTTCTAATACGTCAGTCAGTGGCACTCACACATGGTCCACAAAAGGCTGCAGGCACAAATTGACCCACTGATTGGCTCACAGATGAAGTTACATACATCTGTTACATCGGGTGCAATTATACCAAACACATTGGTGCACCTTTATTGAAATTTCTGTAATAACCTCCATCATCATCCCACACAGAGACGCATTAACCATCACCATTGAGGTGATTACAAATGTTCTCTCTCTTTACACTCTACTGACACCCAGTCTTTCCTCTAACAGGGCAAACATAAGGTGGTGTTTTTGTCGACTAGTAATTTTCTCCAATTGAAAAAGTCGACCTGTACAACCTCAAATTTAACGTCCGAGGACTTTACCTAACAACAGTGTAGAACTTTGCTTTTCTGTGCAATCACATTGCAATGACTTTTTACTACAGCAAGGAGATGTTTGTGAACATCAAAGGATGTCTGGTTTTCATCTGAAGAGTTACAGGAAATGGTTGCGCGCATATGACCAACATTTATGTTGGGGCTAAGAACCCGTTTTCATGATACTTTTTCACGGTAAAATGCATCGCTTTCACATTTTTGTTTGAATTGACATGGCAGTGTTTTGAAAACGATGTCTGTGTTAAGGCAGAAATGTAGAGTTTAGCCACGAGTTGGTGCTGTTGGTTGTTTTTGTAATGGATCCACACACTTGTGCGCAAAAGAACAATAAGCTATAAACATTAACAATGGCAAATACATGGAGTCATGACACTCTGAGGCAGCCATATTGTTAGTATTTAGTATCCATCTACATGCACATATGCAGAAGAACTGTTCACTACAGCCATGATGCACATGCACAGAAGCAGCATTTAAAAAAAGTTGTTTTTCCGCATTTCCTCAGAGTCAGAACATTTTGAAAGAGTTGCCTTTCCCCCTATTTCCACCGACGGAGTCACAGGGTTTTACAAAAGTTGCACGTTGGGAGCTGCTTTCGAAAAGCTGCATTTATCACTTGAAATAGTTGTTGTGTAAATGGAACCTTGAATTGTATGTTGTGTTAACCATTATGAACTTATTAATGCCATATTTTTTTCTGACTAAAAGTTGCTCTTTTTTCAGCTGTTGGTCTAGTTTCGCAACTTATTCAAAGAAGTGATTCATATAAAAACAACACAGTAGGCTACATACAGTATGATCCAGGAAAAACCATACGGCACTGTATTGCAACAGAATGCTGCTGCAAGACCATCGACAAAAAACAAACAAACTTCCATTCACTACGGTATTTCACCGACAGCACAAGCCAAACTGGAAAAGCTTAAAACTAAAAGATTGTTGTAAAAAACGAAAACAGCAGAAGAGCGACTTTGGATTGTCTGACAAACTTGTGAGATAGAAAGAAAGTTCCTTTAGTACAGATATAGAGTAATTAGTTATGTATTTTATATAGAAAATAGTGGTGTTACTTCATCAAAGAATCTCTTTCATTGTTTTAAAAGGTTGATAATGTGCATTATAGTAGTGTTGCTTTATCACATTAGATGCTGTTTGCACTATGGGGGTCAGTCTAAAGACTTTCATGAAGTTCAGCTGAAATTACATCACTTACAAGGAGGAAGATGCAATATAATCAGGATGTTAGTATTCAGTAAAATAAATAATTTATAAAGCAAAGATTCATCAACAAACAGATGAGATAAACTTCTATGGCTGCAACGGTAAGTAAGTTTTTAATGTTTAATGTTACAATAGGCGTGGCATCTTCCAATGTTTCTTTCAGAGGTACTGAGTCAGTCTGACTTTTTCTTCTTCAGTAAACCAGATATAAGTGAAATAGTAACAAAGCTGCCGAGGTAATATGACACTTAATATTCACAGCAGCCACTGTAGCAGATAGAGCGGTTTATATTTTGAAAAAGCCTGGGCGCAGTGCACATTTAGCAGCCAGAAAGTTGAATGGGAACCATAATTTGGTGATATATTGGAAGGAATGCAGCATCGGTGCAGATGGCCAAGTACTTTCAACACTACACATAAAAATCTACATTTTTAATTACACTGAGCAAACAAAGTTGGCTGGTAATGTGACAGATTGAAGTGGCAGTCATAATTTCTGGTAAATATTCAACACTAGGCTGTGATTTGAGAGGACCCCCAATTCACAGACCATCCAAAAATGAACAAAGAGTAGCGAACTTGAGCTGCAGCCTTGTTAGAGTTGGTTAGTGACAGACGTTTGTGTTCATTTGTCAGGGACCGTTGTTGCAGTCTAATCCAAATTGAACCTATGAAAACTTGACAAATGATTGCCAAGTGCTCTTTTTTTTTTTTTTTTTTTTTTTTTAAACATCAACACAAACCCTTTTTGCACCTCGCTGAAGGAAGGAGCGCTGCTTTAATGCAGTTTGATGTTATCTGCACATTTGTTGCTCGTGGTTTGAAAGATATGTCAGTTAAAAAAAATACAGAAAATGCAAAAACGCTGGAACATGACGTGAATCTAGAGACCATATAAGCCACTTCAATTACATTGGTATTCTGTGGGTATGTATTGCTGATAATGCTGCGAGAAATCACCATAGCATTCTGGACTACAGTTAGGGTACCTTCACTCCTCACAATAATCCTCAAATGTATGTAAACTCTAATTGGATTTAGCAAAATAGTGTGTGAAATACTAATTGTTAGTTTTTAATTGAGGCTTCTTTGATATTCTTAAATACCATATAAATTTGGGGGTGGGGGGGACGACGATGACAATAATTTAGTTTCAGACCCAACTGACCAATATAATGAAAAACTGCTTTACACTATAAGCTCAGAGCATTAAAAACTAAACAAATTAAAGTGCTTGCAGGTGAATGAATGCAATGTTTTGACAGTCAAATCCTTACATTTGCTTTACACAGTCTTCAGCAGTACAAAGACATAAAGATATGGAAAACTAAAACTTGCATCAAATCTAATAAAATTGCAAGTATATTAAAGGCCTGTGTCACATTCACCACTTTCCCTTCCTTGCAACACTTCATCTACTGACTGCACGCCATGAACACCCCCACAGTTTTATTCAAACCAGCAATGTAGTCTTGACAATTTAGCCATAGTTGAATTCTCTTAAATCTTTGTCCTCTTTTATGCTCCTAATTCATCAACTTTGGGGACGAAATAATGTCTTACTGCCTCATACGTTCCATTCACGCCACCAGTCATTGATTGTAATGATACAGATGATAAGGATAATGGGTAGAGAAAAAAAGGGTAAAGTACTGTTTCTCTGCATGAGTTATATGTTTGAAACTTAGCAGACTTTGACAGTGAATGCATTCCAAGGGCTGAAATGATGCATTTATCAACTTGTCATAAGTTGCACTGTGGATTGGCAATGACTTGCCTTTTCAGTAGTTGAAGATGAAGTGCCAAGGCAAAAAGTCGAAAGCGTGGGGGTGCGGTGGGGGAGAGAACAGCAGGAGTGCGATACTGCTGGGAAATGGCAGGGAGGGGAGAACGCCAACGTCTATCGCGGTCACTCAGAACAGTAGAATTTCTCATGAATACGAGTCAGCAGGAGACAATTCTCCTTTGGACGACGAGCAAGAGCGCAGCTTATTGGCTGGTTTGTCAACCGATTACTTCAACGAGACTATTGTTACCCATTAATTGAGATGGGGATGATAGCTGCGCAGCGTGAGAAAACAAAGTGAATTTGAAGTCCGCCGGCGTGCCACCTGGGGCTATTGCCATGGCAACAGCCAGAGATGTGAGCACTGAGGAGATTGATTAGGCTTATTTGATTAAGGTCATGCAACAGCTCACAAAACCTAATTACGTGATTGTATTTATATTTTTTCCTTTGGGGGGGGGGGTTCGAAAAGAAGTCATCTGAGGAGACGAGAATCTTTCAACTCAGGTGGAGTACTGCTTATTTTTATAGACATCAATGATATGGAAAGACATCTTTTTTTTTTTTTTTCCTTCTTTGAGTCCAAGAACCTGAACCACCAGGTTATTGGAGGTGTGTGTGCTGTTTACACTTGAATTTATCTTCTCCAATAAAGTGCAAATGTACCACATAATGATCTAGATCACATGTGGAGTTTGTTAACGTGCTGAACACATAGATAGAAGCTGTTAGAGCCGGGCACAGCATTGACGCAGAAGCTGTAGGTAGTTTACAGCAACGCATAGCTTTCTTACATATCGTTTGTGTATGGAAACTAAGTTAAGGCTTAAAGTCATGTGACCATGTCATCACAAATGTATAGAAAGAGTCCAATTAAGTTGTGAGGCTGTTTCAATATGCAGAAGTTGAAGGGCAACTGAGTGAGGCTACTAGAGAAGAGAAATCAAGTTATTTCCAACTAACAGAACATTGTTCCAATAATGAAGATACCTCACCCTTTACTTCCAGCAACAATTTGACAGCTTCTGTCAAGCTTTCACTGTTAAAAGGCGGGGAAACATTGACACACCTACATGTTTTGAAACCATACCTCAAGTTATCATTGCAGCACGCATAGCATCTGGTTATAATAACGGTCATGTGAGTAAAATGTAATTTCACACAGAAGCAGAGGAACCAGGGATAGGAGAGACCTCGTGTTAACAAGACGTAGCTGTGACTGTGGATAACACGTTAGTAA
Source organism: Parablennius parvicornis (assembly GCA_900302745.1). NCBI lineage: Eukaryota > Metazoa > Chordata > Actinopteri > Blenniiformes > Blenniidae > Parablennius > Parablennius parvicornis. The sequence goes on from OMNM01030877.1 coordinate 10,070, forward strand.
TGACTTAGAAAGCCAGTTTACTTCAATTTCAGAAAACTACGGGGTGCTCGATATGTCTGGTTTACTTCTCCTGTAGAAGCCTTATGGTCTCCTGTGATAACCACGATAGTCATGTTAGGTTTTTACTAAACATGTGATTTTGTGGCTTCGCACAGTTTGGCAAAACCATCAGAACAAACTGACTGTAACAAGCTGTTTTATGTACAAGCAATGTCTGATACTTTCTGTTATCCAAGCAAAGTCTGAAACTTTTTTCTTAATTTATTTAAACATGTGAATTCTCATATAGAAACCATATTGGTCCTAGAGGAAATGTATCATATAATTTTAGAACATCTCGATATATGTAGCATAGCACTTGACACCAATTAAAAGAAAAATAAATAAATAAATAAAACTTTCATAGCCATAAACACCTCAATTCAAGAAAAGTTTAAGACTTTGCTTTTTTCACTAATCACATTTTTCCAAATACACGTTCTCCTTTATTAGGTATAGCCCAATATATTTTAGTAAAATGTACATTTCTTGATGTGTCTATGATGAACCTTTTAGTTTTATCTCAATAAATGCTTAAAATGAGACCTTTGTTTATCAGAAACACCAAATATTGAAAGACTTGTAAATCAAAGCCTATAAGGAGACCTGTCACAGTGGCAACAATGGGATAAACCAAACCCTTGAAAAAAATAACAAAGCATGCTATGCCATACTGATCATTTTGTTTAAACTGAATACAGTCATACGTTTAAGAGATTGGGCAGCCTGGATATACAGTATGTACTTCAGTTGAATTCACTTAACACATGAATTAAACACAAATAAACTGAGGTGACTTCCAAAAATTGGAAGTCATTATATTCTTCCAAGATCAAACAAAAATTGCACCAGAACTGTTTGCTCTCCTCCCTGCTGTATGGCTCAGAATACTGTTGGATGGCTCAATGTGACCTCAACAAGTTGCCCACCTTCCATGCAAAACAAAATCTGAGATACGTTGTGCACATTTTCTGCCTGAGCTCAACCAAAAATGGCTCTCTTGATCTAACTGAGAGAGCATGAAGACCATCATCATGCAAAGGTGATGAAGATGCCAGAAGGGGAACAACCCAAGAACACCTGGCATTGGTCTGTGGAAGGGGAGCTCAAAACTCTCCACACTCCTGGGGAAACATTCAAAATTTGACACGGAACAGACAAGAGTGGAGATCCTTTGTTGTTGGATGACATGCCTGATGGCATTCATGGGCATGGCTGAAATCGAGGTGAAATTCTACAGTAGAAGTAAAATCTACCCCCGCTAATGAATTTAAGCTTTTGACAATTTTGTGAAGCAATAAAAACAACCTCTATTAACGACCTTGTCATTGTAATTCAATGAAACTTCTTTGGGTAGAGGCCAAATCTGAGTTGTCAACTCCTTTCAAAATTATTTCTCTTGTTATTATTGATTCCAAATCCAGGCATATGGCAGCAGCTAAATCAGTGCTCAGTCTTTCAATAATGGACAGTCATTCAGTTTCAATCTCAGTTAATTACTAAGTGTAGTACAGAGAGAAGACAAAAGAATTTCGAAAGCATTAAAGGAGTTGAGTGACTTTAGATGGGTCTTATTTTTATGTTTCCATCTCTCAAAAACAGAAGGGTGTGCACATTGTGTTTTGAAGACGTCAGTCACCAATCTCTACCACCTACCCCTGAACAACCTCTCTCTCTCTCTCTCTCAACAAGTTTTGTGTCAGGATAACAGTGCAGATTGTTGAGTAGCACACGTGCTCTCATAAAAGAAAATGAGAAAACTTGGAACACAAAAACACGCACAGCTTTGATATTACACACATTAGAGGAATGGCTATAATACTATCAATAAAAGGCTCACGGCAATGCATTTGTCTGTAAGCAGCCATAAATTAGGCCATGGGTATGAGTCAGTTTATATGGCTGCATAAAACCAAACTGTATGCTTTGATATCGCTGTCCGTCCAATTTTACAGTTCTTTATCTCCTCAGATATGCCAGACACATTCAACTAAAGCTCCATAAATATGCTATAATGTTAGTGTTTTGGTATATTGTGGAAGAAATAAAGAAAAAAGGGGAATAAGAAAGGTAGGACGGACTTTTAAGAATGGTTTGAGTGTAAAACATTTTAGGCAAATATTAAGTCAGAGTATTTACTCTTGTCAACGAAGGAATTCAAACAATATCCTGAATACAAACAAGAAAGTAAACTGTCAATTCATGTTGTTACTGCCAGAAATTTATGGTATAAACTGAAAAAATAACAAAAAAAAAAGCAATATTGGGTGTAGTTCAAACAATACAGTCTCATAACTAAGATCAGGCTTCATAACAGCAATGACAAGGCTTTTCTTTTGTATGAGTGTTGGAGAGCAACAAATGGAGATGCGAAAACGCTTTTTAATAATATATGTTATATCAAATATATCATATGTTATGGTGTCTTTCAAAACAGTCACTCTCTCTCTTCTTGGGAGCAGAACAAGAACAGTTCTCCACAGAGAAAATGCTGCACATGATTCTGTAACTTTGTAATTCTGCAATAAATAACTTCAAAATGAAGCTTGATGACTGCCGATTTTCATTCTAAAACTGAATAACATACTCGAGGTAAAATTGTAGGCTTTAGAGATAAAATATATCCACATTCTGTAGATTTTATTGTTCCGTGTTGCAAAAAAAAAAAAAAAGGTTTATATTGGAAATGAAAGCCAGTGTCAATGCGTGTAAAGCAAATATATTGGCACCTTGAAAGTAGTTTGTTTGAAGCCAAATAGGGTAGTTTTCTTGAAGATAGCTGATTCATTTTATAGGTAAATTCTAAAAAAAAAAAAAAAAAAACCCACTGATGACAGAAGTCTGTACCAAATGTTGTTTGTATCAGGCAAAGTACCTCTTCTGCTGCTCATGTTTAATGGAATCCTCATCCCATTGAGGATGCCTTCAGTAATGCATCTCGTTTCAGGACTGAGTGGACATTGATCGATTCCATTATCTGTCACGGTGCCAGAATACTCCACTGCTGTGTACAACAAATATGCAGAAAACTTTGAATTTTCCACAGATAACGAATAAATGATAAATCAGGGATTGCTGTGCTTCATCATTGGAGCAATCAATTGCTTGCGTCGTATTTTCCCGAGTTTTCTGTTAATTAAGTTTGATTTTCCTTACTTTATCCGTGCTCTTTTCTCTATTTCTCTTCATTTGCCAGAAAAGTCAATCTCAGCATTGTGTATAGCAGAAGATTTATCCAGATAAATCACAAACTGGCTTTCAAAACCTTTGTGGCAAATAGACAGAAGAGAATGGACATTGATTTATGTGAAAATGTCACAGCTACTTGGACATTTCAATCTCTGTAGTTATAGATGGTGCTTAAAGGTTGCTGACAGCACTGATGGGAGATAGCAGTTGAAAACGACCTGCTGAAGAAGAAAAAAAGAGAAAAAAATGAAGTCCCTCAATGTTTAAAGTTCACTGTGTGCTCCTTGACACCAATGACAAAACACGATACCAACCACTAGGCCTCTTCTGTTCTCTTATCATGTCTCATGAATTTTCTTACTGTCTTCTTGTTGAGAAGTTTAAGTTAGGATTGTCTTCTCTTGCTGATACTGACGTCCATAACTCGTTGTTCCTCTGTCTTCTTCTTCTCATTTCCGATCTAGTAATTTACCAGATAATTCTTGGGGCCAGTTCTCTGATTTTCTTTGCCTCATTCCTTCCTTCATTCTTCATTTCTCCCTCATCGTACAAACACAATTGATAAGCTTGTAGCCTTCTCTCTGGTGCTTCTCTCATTACGTTTACAATTGTACCGGATTACTCTCAATTTGATTCTCAGCAATTCTGCTGAATCTCCTGTATGTTTCTCAATCCATTTCCCCTCATCCAGTTCTTTGTTAGAAGCCTTTCATTCCTTCATCGTTCTCCCCTCCCACAACACAACCTCCCTTGCCTTTCCCTTCAGGATGCAACAACAGTGACTGTTTGTTTTCTTTGATCCAAACTGCAGATCTAACAGTTTACTTCTTGAATTCTCTCATATTTGATCTGATCCGAGAAACCAGGGCTCGTAAATAAAAGTTTTAGAGACTCATACCGTGCTC
>OMNM01030878.1:0-12761 GCA_900302745.1 Parablennius parvicornis
CCAGGCATGGTCAGAGTTCTCTGTGGAAGTGTGGAGCTGCTAGAGCTAGCGGACACCCCTCCACTCCCACCACCTCCCGTTGCCCCTCCAGAGGAAGCTCCAGAGGACGTGAGGTTGGACAGGCCAGCGTGGGCCATTGTTAGGGCCTGCTGCTTTGAAGAGTCCATAGTCACATGACGGCCCTGGGTGTGGTATGCCCTTTGAGCCAGGCCACGGATAGAGGCTTCACGTGGCGGAACCACTGGACATGGATCATGATGTTCTGACTGCTTTCGGAAAAAAGGGTCTGATTTCATGTAGAGGGGTAAGTTGCAGTAGTCACCTGAAGGGGAGAGATACAATTAAAAAAAAAACTGCATACATCTGCATGCTAAAAACTTCAACCTCTTACTGCATTCAAATTCATGTTACAGCTCAATTTTATTTTTTAGTTTCTAATTTTAAAACTTTTAAAAATAAGCTTATAAATGACCAGAAATTCACTTAATCGATCTCTATGGGATGTGCTGTCGGGATGCATATTGAAGTTAGCTAGTTATTAAACAAAAACCAAACTGCTAAAAGTGACTGTCAAAAAACCTGCATTGAAGACTGGATACTACTACTACCCAAAAATGACTATTAATATTTTGCATAGTATTTGCAATTAACAGAATAGTGTAAGGGAAGAAGTGCTAATATCAAACATACTCAGAATACACTTCTAACATGTGACCTAACTAAATGTATGTGTATGTCAAAGAAGAATTGCAACGAAAGAACGAATTACTCACTCTTGGCGCGGTGTGGAATGGGCACAGCTACATTCTTGCCACGGTCGTAGTCTTGGGGTTTGGGTGGCGAGGCAGTGAAACGACAGATCCCGGGCTCTGACGGTGTGCTCATTGACGTCATGCTGTCTGCATTGTCATTGGTACCTGTGGTCATCTGGTCAGATGAGCTGTCTGAGATAAAGCACTCTGTAATCTCAAATTTGGCATGTTGCAGGTGTTCCTCCAGCTTGGCGTGCTCGTACGCTCTTGCCAGCTCTTCGTAGGTGGAGGAGGCACTCTCTGTCGACACCATGCTATTGCGCCCCTTATCTACAGAGGATGAAGAGGAGAAAATGAAGGTGAGCACATTTATCTTAAGCAGGAAAGATACACTCAAATGATTAATGAAGGATGTTAGTGTCTGAGCTGTTTGGCTGGTATACCCACCGGTGTCCTGTGAGAGGCTGGCGCTGTAGCTGTCGCTCTCAGTGACAGTGATGCCATGCTGGGAGCCAACTGTGCGCCAGTCTGAGGTGAGGGTCCTGGCTGGTGTGGAGGCCTGGCACTTGGTTAGGGTCCACTGACTGGAGTACCGGTTCCTGATGCTGTGCGCTGATTTAACACTCTTCCTTGACACGGGGTCTGGTGGTAAATAGATTAAGAAATATAAGGCTTTGGAATATGCACAGTTGTCAATTATAGATAGGATTAAAGCTGTTCAGGTAAAAAGCAGGCTGCTCAAAATCAAAGAGAGAAATCAGGGCATTGTTTAGACAGATATGCAATAGTTTTATGCATTTGAAGCTCACATCAACACCAGTATCGAATGTCAATAATTTGTAATTCTGTTGAAGTGAACAGTGAGAAAAGGGGGCATACTAGTTCCCGGTCTGATGTCAGACATGTCAATCAAAGGACCAGTGTTCTGGATGAGGGCGGGGTGATGGACAGACACGCCGGTGCAGAAGCTCTGAGGGTTTCCAGTCTGGTTGAACTCTGTGTCAGTCACAGGGATCGTGGCCTTGTCCTCACCTGCGAAAGGTAGAATGATGGCAGGTCAACAAAGTGAGTTGAGAGAGCGCAGTGCCTCGGTTTAATCTCACACGCAACAGCCTTCTCTGTTTCGCTCTCTTTCTCTCACCGATTTGCTTGATGCCCTCTTTGTCCTCAATAAGCAGTTGCACTCGGGGAATGTCAATGTGTAACCGTGGGCCCTGCGGAGGTCCTTTAACTGGAGTGTCAAAGCTGCGGTTGTTTTTACTGCTCAAGAAATACAAGACAGCCCAACGCATGGTCATCATTTGGAATTTGGAAAAAACAAATCGCAATGTGGATACATTTGTATTACAAATTGACTTTCAGCCTTACCTGATGAGCATCTCTGCCAAGCTTTTGGCATCTAGAGAAAACAGAAGTTATAAATTATTTAAACCAAATATTTGTTTCTAAAAAAGAGCAACTCCATTAATTCTACTTTTGCTTGAGGATTCTCCCTGAATACTAGTATACATTTCTTGCCAATTTGTTTTCAATGACTTCTCTACATCCCTCCTCCTCCTCCTCCTCTCCTCACCTCGGAGTCTCTTCAGCCTCTTTTCTTTACGTTTCTTGCGGATTATGAAGAGAAGAGCAACACCCAGGGTGACCAAGATGACAGGACAGCCAATCGAAAACAGCTTTTTGACATCGTCGTTCTTCTCCAGTGGCGATTTAATTGGAGGAATTGTGCCTGTACACATTCAGGATGAGAGAAAGTCAGTTACTGCTCTTTTTTTTTTCTTCATATGATTGTTAGTCCAATATGGACATCAAACAAACTCACTGCCATCATAGTCCAGCGTTGCAAACTGGGAGCTCTGGTTACCGCAGCCAGCGCTGTTACAGGCTTTCATTTTCAGCTCATACCAGGTGGCCTCACGCAGCTCTGCCAGGAACACATCTGTGGTGGCATTGGTGCGCACACTCTGCCACGCCCACGTACCTGGATTATCACAATGCCTTGTGTCAAGTCAGCTTTCTTTTTAATTTTCACCAAAGAAATTGAACCAATATTACATTTTCTTTTAAATATATAGAGTAGTGTCATGTTTTTCTCTTTTCTCTTTTCATTGTTGCAGAGCACATAAAAATTTAAAAATTAGAAACTCACCCTTTGGTCTAAACTCAAGAGTGACTACACTGATTGGACAGCCGCCACTGGCCCAGCCCTGCAGGTTGAGGCGGGCATGGCTGGAGTTGATGTGTGTGAAGACAGGCTGATCTTTGTTGAACTGGGGCTCTGTAAAAATATCGAAATCATGATGGATTTGACCATATTTGTTCAATTTAATAAAATCTTCTGTGGCATTTTCGGGTCGACTGAAATTTTTAAGTTGATATGCAGGCGATTCTTAACATTTTTTTTTAACACAATGGAGCATCCCAATAGCTTTTCGCCAATGATTTTATATTAAACAATAAACTTTCCATGTAATTTAGATTTATTTTGCATATGTCAAAAAATATATCAACCAGTTTGGGGTTTCTTTCTTTATAATTTGATTATAGTAGTTATTTAAATATAAAAATACATTTGTTTTCTTTCAACATAATATAAGAATATAACCTATGATCAAATAGGAGTTCAGAAATAACTGAGACACCAATTAACTGTTCATAATATTCAACCTTCCAGAGATGCATCTGTATACACAGGCCTACATACAGTAAATAGGGTGTTATGCTTGGTAACTGAAAATGTGCTAATGTATATAACTATTGAAACCTAATTCTTATTTAGTAAATAATATTTTATTATGACCTTCAATAAAGCTGAAGCCATTGTTCTTATTCTGTATTTGATATTTTGAAATACTTTTAAATTGATCATACAAGGAAACATCATACAGGTGTCAGTTTGTTATTTGTAGTTAATTGTTATCTGATAAATATGACGATATAAAAATTAAATCAAACATCATCACCCATAGGTGTTATTTGGTACCATTTAATCTTTATAAGAATGTGCCCCGGCCCTCACACATATTTTTCTGTTTTTTTCCCCCTCACACATCTCTCCACCTTCTCACCTCGCCCGTGAGTTTTTGCCTCAATGATCTCACTGATGCGTCCGGCTCCGACACTGTTCTTAGCAGCCAGCTTGACTTTATACCAAGTCCCACAGCGCAGGTTGTCCAGTTTGAAGGACCGCTCGCTAGAACTGATGAAAACATCTTTCCATTCTTCTGTGTTGTCTACAGAGTACTGAAGTACAAAGCCTGAACACAAACAAAAACACACAATGAGACAAAAACAATTAAACAAAATGTAAATTTTTTTCCTAGTTCTTTTACAATTGTCATATTTCACTTTGCCTCAACTATTCAAAATGGGAATATTCTTAGTTCCTGTTGTAGACTTGGGTTCTTTCAGTGTAGAATTTGCATGTTCTCCCTGGGCAGATGTAGGTGTGTGATTTCTACAGGAGCTCTGGTTTCCACCCATTGTCCTAAAAATGCTCTTGACAATAACTGCTGACTCAAAATATTCCATGTGTGTGAATAATAATATGTTCGGTTGTCTGTCTTGTTTGGTTTAGTTGTCTGTCAGTCTATAGTCGAGGCATAGAAGATGGAGATGGACAAACTCTATAGGAGATAAACTTCTATTGTCCACTAGATGGCGTTAAAAGATAACGCTTCCCTCCGTTTCCTAAACCACAGTTGGAGGATGAGTCGAGCTGTACTCTGTCTATGCCGCCATTAGTTACCTACAAACCCCCAAGACTGGGATGGCGCTGACTGAGCATCTATGCAAATGAGGATATGCAATATGGTGACTGTTTTTATAATCAGCTGCCTTGCAGAGCCAACACTCTCCCACTCTGAGACACTTTCCATCTAATCCGCTGCCTGTCTGTCCTTCTGGCTCAATATAATTATGCATATATGAATGTCTCCCTGTCTGCAATTCTGCAATTCGCTGTACTGTTTGTACCACCTCTTTCCATTTTTTTCTGCCTCAGTCGCTTTCTAACAGATGGTGCGATGGAGTCCAAAATATTAGAAGGGTTAATATGTGCAGATCGAGGAGCGTTAGTAAGTTTTATAGACACCATGTGTCTGTTGCCAAGTAGGAGAGGATGCAGCAGAACATAATAGAGGAAAGTACCACACCAGAACTAGCCATTATAAAACAAAATGCAACACAACATCAATTCTTGGAGCAGGATTACCAGCCGAAAGGATTTGTTCACATGCTCTTCATCTTACTTTTATCTTTTCACTAAGGAAAGCCCCGTAAAATGGTTTTTCTTACAGGGAAAAGTCTACACATGCCTCTGCAACAACAATGCAAAATAAATGCTTGATGGGGGAACATTGCCTACTGCTGATGGTGTGCAGATGGTCTGACAGACAGGCTGCCATTCTGTAATAATATAAGATCTACAGAAAGACTTCAAAGATATACGAGCTAGTGAGTGAAATATGCCGATACTAGATGCTGGTGCATCGTTATTTAAATACAGTGTTGCAGGGCAAACAAGAATTCCCACCAAAATGTATGTTACTTCTAAATTTTGTGTTCCTAGGTATCTCTAGGTCTGCTACTCAAACAGCACAGATATACAGTATATTCATTATTGTTTGGAGCATTGTCGTTAATTTTAATTTGTAATCATTAAATGATTAAACTATTTTTGTATAACAAGTTTTGACCAATATTACTTATGTTATTACACAAAGTTGAAATTTTTATTAATTTTTTTTTGAAGAAAATACACTTAATACTGTTTAAGGATTAATTATGTTTGACTGACATAAAAAGCCATCATAAGTCAGACTGTTGACCCTAAAACAAAACTGCACTCACATACAGCGTCAGCAAAGACAACTAAATAAAAATATTGACTTAATTCATGCTTCAATTGATCACACAAATTAAACAAGTAAACAATAAAAGAATAAGGGCACTATTCAATGATCTAATAGATTAATATCAATCTTGTAAAGCTGCACACATTGAAAAAGTGACGTATACAGGAGTATAGAGGAGTAAAGCCAGAGGATACAGCTTTATACCTCGGATAGAGCTGCCCCCGTTGTCTCCTGGGATCCAGGCCAGAGTAATGGAGGAAGTGGAGGTTGTGGAGACGGTGAGTCGAGGCTGGTCTGGAGGAACTGAGAAGTAGTCACAAAGAGTGATCTTACTCTTTTATCATTTATCACAGAGGTGGGTGCATTTCATAGAATTTGTTAGAACGTCAGCATATGTATATTGTTGTGCCTGTTTCCTTTTGTTTTGACTAAGTTGGTCCTAGTTCAAAATCAGGGCTGAGCTACTTAATATGTTCTTATGCATTACTGTGATTTTGTTTTAACACAAATTGTTCACCAATTGGCATCTTAAATTTAGACTTATGGTATTGTGATTGTGCTGAATACACTACTTTTGAATTAATTAATTTTGTGTGTAACAATGCAATTTAGAAAATGCTGCAAACAGTGGTTGTTCAAAGTTTTAATCAATGCCCAGCACTTTTTTAAATATTTCACCTCATTCAATGACCAAATACATAATTTTTGGGGGTGTTTCTACAGAAGTCCTATCCGGGTACTATTTTGCAAATAAGATGATGCTGGGCTTGGTGTACACAGTACCTGATAACCTGCTCGGAAGTTCAGCAAAAACTGGATTCCACTGATATTTTTTGTGATAAATTGTAAAACGGATAGAAGCAGATTCTGTTTTTCATGAAAAAAAGGTTTTAATATGTAAATGATTTTTTAAAAATGCAAAAGAAAAAGAAAACCTAAACAACCATCAGCAAAGCTGAAGTGTAGACATTTTCTATGTTAATGTAATTTTAAATAGTTAATAACAACTGTAATTACACTGTAATACAACAAATTAATCTTGACAAAGACTAATAAAATGCAGTGAATGTGCTTATTTGTAATTATCCATATTTCCATACCTTGTATCAAAAGGTTGACAATAATAGTGTCAAAGCCCAGTGTATTGGTGGCTGTGCAGGTGTAGTAACCCGAATCTTCCGCTTTGACAGAGCGCAGCACCAACGTCCCATTGGCCATAATGAGCCGCTGTCCATCCAGAGACAGTGGGATCGCTGTGTCCTCACTAAGGAGAAAGAAGGACAGGAAATTAAGAGAGGAACTCACACAACATATTCAACTGGGTGTTGGTAATTGTTTTATCTGCAAGTTTCCCTGCAGGAGGCTATAAAACTGTGCACAAGAGTGCTATTAAAAGGGATATATTGTGTCATTAATATGCAAGTTAGTATCAGGGTTTGTGCAAAGCTGAACCAACCAATCCAGTTTTTGAAGAATCACAGCAGCATGCATGCTCATTTATATTATCACATTTCTATGATAGATTCTTACCTGTCTTTCGTCCATTTTATGGTGGGCGCAGGCTCTCCTACTGGGCTACAAGGCAGACGCACCTCCTTCATCCAAGGAGTAGTCACAGTGCCCCCGAATGACAGGATTTTAGCCGGAGCTGAAAAAAGATGAGGAGAGGATTGACAATATTAAAAGTAAATAATCATCAGATATGTCGAAATGATTGAATAAATGCTTGAATAGAAAATAAAAGAATGCAATAATCTGATTAATATATGCCAATCAGATAATCACCTTGTGGTCAATAAAACATTATGGAACCAAGTAAACAATCAGAACATTTTAATCAGGAAATTATGAAGGACAATGTGACATTGATGAACGTGCTGATGCATAAATTGTTTTTGGCTTTGAGCTCCATCAATAGTAATGACAAGAAAATGTAATTAGTGCATTTTATACAGCACAACATGCAGTAGTGTGCAATTTCTTTTATGCTGGTGGTTGGAGGCACACTGCAAGAGTGTTTTCAAAATATAGATGTCTTAATAGTTAATTTTTATCACTTCACCCAAATTTCAAAATAAATTAGCCATCCTTCGCCTTCGAAGCTGCATTAGCAAACTGGCACACAGAAGAAACATGCATGGAGGGTGTTTTATAACATCTTGTAAAAACAAGCACAGATCTTCTGCTCATGTAGTCTAGCTTGGAGCATTCTTTTTCTCCATTGAAACTCACGGAGTTGATTATGCTGTGATCAAATTGAGGTTACACCATTACTTCTTTCTCTTTATGCTGAAGGTAGTCCTTAATAAACACTGGTTGTAAGTTTGAAGATGTTTCCTTCTACATTTGTCGCTAATAAATCATCTTCCTGTTGATATTACATAATGGATATTTAACACTATACTATAGCTACAGAAAACCGTGACACAGTATCGTAATTGGGGGGAAAAAAGTCCTTGGTAAGCTATGGTATCATTCTGTGAATCATGTATCTCCAACAAAATGTGTATTGTATTTTCTGTCATTCACATTTGAAAAGAAGTCTGTTTGAATATGACATTGCCCAGCAAAGAATAGAAAAAAAGAATATAAAGAGAATAAAAGAGAGGACATGAAGAGAAATGTTCATTCATTCGGGCTCACAGCCCTCTCATTCTGTCACTCCTCTGCATGCTCTGTGTCCCTCTTTTTTCCTCAAGCTTGGCGTCTTAATGCTACCGCTCTAGTGCACTTATGTTAAGGTTGAATGAAGTATTGAGTGGGCAAGCCTGGAGGACATTGCCTTTCACAGCTGCAGATCAGCTGACACACAACCAGAAGAGAACACACGAACAAACCTTTTGCACCCTGAAGTCAAAGGAATGAACCGATAAAGAAATGGGGAACATGGAGGAAGTGCACTCCATTCACTCTTTCTCTCTTATTCTTCTTGTCTTTTAAACCAGGACGTATTGATTGAACTGCCATCTTCATTTTCTTAAATACTCTGCCTCTGTATTGTCTTACAGATCAGTTACTTCTGCTCCTATCATGTCATGCTCTCCCCTATTTTTGCCCCCCTCCACCTGCTGTTCTCCCTTGTGCTCCAACTATTATCATTTCCTTGGTTTAGGGCAGTTTATCTGTTGCCCCTTGAACCAAGGAATCAATAGTGCTCCTCTGTAATGTCAAAACAGGCAGTCACACAGAAACAGGAGGGGCATGTTGAAAAAAGACGTTAGAAGAGAGAAAAGGTATATAGGGAGAATGGGAGAGGACAGATATAAAAGAAAATATTCTTAAAAAATATTATTAGTTGATGACGGTGTGAAAAAGAGAGGTTAGAAAAGCAGTACCACTCAGAAAGAAGCAGTCTTAAAACTATCAGCAATAACATTATGACTATGTATGCCATCCTTTTCTGCCCCAAACTGTGATGGACTGCATAGTCTGATGCTTTTGTATCAGTAACAACATTCATTTCTGCACATCAGTTGGTTCGGACCGCACAGGTCAGACTGTATTCTCTATATGCATCTCTTAGCCCTGTCACCAATTCAGTTTCCTCTGATTATGTTTGATAGATGGCAACCACTGCAACCTGGGGACACCCCACAATAGCTTCACAATGAGGGATCCTAGACATCTTGTCATTGCAATTTGGCCATTTTGAATTATTCAAGGGACCAATCAGTCGTACTAAAATTATGGTTAATTGCTGTATGTCCAAGACGGCAATACATTAATACAACATTTAATGCACAACAACACTTTCGTATTGTACATTCAAATAATACTAATGTACGTTTGAGGGCTGAAAGTCACATCAGGCCTTCTCTCTAATATTTGTGTCCAATAAAGAATGTCTACCTTAATCACCCTGAATGCAGGGCCTTACCTTTAGCTGCTGGCTCCACTGTGACCTTGTCACTGAAGTTACCCCTGCCAGCAGTGGTGACAGCTGCAGCCCAGATCAGATACTGCTGCCGGTGGTTAAGATGAGTGATCCGGTAAAACAGCAGCTCTGGGTTGGCTTCATATTCACTTGGCAGCTGGGAATGAAGAAAGGGGTGAATCAAAGGTTTTATTAAGCAAAGACAAGTCTTATTGTGCCTAAAAGCTTTTAGCAGTTTAGTATTTGACTTCAATGTTTTAGTAGAAACGAATGCATCTCTGATAAACAAAGAACAATCAAGATTTGCCATTCTGTCTCGCAGCAAGTGTCAGTGACAAAATCTGCTTTCCTTGATATTACTAAACCAGTCAAACTGACGACCTGTCCAGTGTGGACACTGCCTTCGCCCAAAGTCAACCGGGATCAATTCCAGGCCCTGCAACTTAAGACGGGTTAGCCTGAAGTCTATATGGAGAATAGATAGATGAATAGATATGGTGATATGTCCTTTGCTGCAAGTCAAAATCTTGAAAGAATCAAAGACAGAATCGCCTTGAGTCTTATCTGAAAAGGCAGACATGAAGGACTGACTGAACATTGTTCCAATGTGAATCAAGATTTGCGGTCTCGTCTCCATCAAATGGTGGAATGTACACAGGGTCTGACATATTATAGAGTGATAATGTAAAACTCTATGGAAAGATGAACTGGAAGGGTGAGTTGGAAGAAATGCATGTAATGCTGTAGGAGAGAGAGAGTAACAAAAAGGTTTGGATTGGGGGAAGGAGAGCCCACTCCCTCTCCTGTTCTGTTCTCCTCTGAGAGGGCAAAAAGAGATATGGGAGACAAATGAGTGAGTCAGAGATATCATGAACAGTCATACACTAATGAGGCCTATCTACTCCAAGAATCAGAGCTGACAGAGAAGTGAGGGAAGGAGAAGAGGGGAGGGCAGAGGAAAGTCGCATAAACAGACAGACAAAGAAGAATGGTCACACACACCCATGTGCAAATGCACGCCAATACACATGCATGAACACACTGACACACACAGATACTGGCATACATGACCCGGAGGTGGATGTGTAATTGCAGTGTGTTTAACCCAGCCATGTGTCTGCTGTCTAGACATATATGCATCATTGTCCCCTCAAAACACAGTCAGTGACATGATATATGCTCTGTACCCCCAGCACTGAAACTATCAACTACGTCCTTCTTATGACTGAATTTTTTTTTTGTGGTTGTAGAATTGCCAAAAAAAAAAACAAAAAAAAAAACAACCTATAATGTGTGACTGTTTCTGTCCAAGTCCAAGACAAATCAAAATGTCAATATCTTAAACTTATTTCATATTATTTTGTGTTTGTTTGTGTGTGGCATGTTACAAATGCCTGACATATTAAAGAATCTTATCTGTGATTGGATGGTTGTACTGTGGATGTGCTGGGCACCACTCTAAGGACTATTATATGGATGCAAAGGGTTATTTCTTTGCTTTCTACTATGTTTTGAATTTTTCAGAAGACATAAAAGGCCTACGAGTTAGTGAACTCTACTTAGCGCCAAAGCCTCATCTTAAAAACAAAATATCGCAGTGTCTGCATGCACACACAAGCACATGTACACACAATTCTTTATGAGGACAATGCATTGACTTATACTAATTTCCTGCAGATTTATTCTAAAGTAAGTTTCAAGTGTAGTTTAATTCATCCTAATTTGTATCTTAAAATATTACTTCACCTCAAAAATGAAAGATTTCCTGAATGGGGACCTCCATTTTTATCTTCAGGTTGTCTGTTTTCCCTATGGGTGGTGTGTTATAAAAGACTAGCGCTGCACAATTAAACTTGTTTGTAAACCACTAAAGCCGTTGAAACCAAGCATAACAAATCTTAACAAAAATCTAAGTTTGGCCCTGAGACACACCTTAACCATCATATACATGTTAAACACTGTGGGGCTTTATATCTCTAACAAGATAAGGAGACATAAAGAAATAACCATATGCATGGACACACACCACAAACATAAGGCTTGTCAAGTAGCACCAACCATTCCTTCAATCTTCTAAATGAAGTATTTACACTACACCAGTCTCACACCAACTTCCATTTCTGACTGACAGCCACAAGTAAAATGTAGACGGCAATACAGGTGTCAAACGGGCTGAAGAGTCAGTAAACGTGCCAGACCAGTAAAACCTGTGAAGACACTGCAGTGTTATTGAGCTTTGCCCTCGCCTGCTGAGTTGTTGTCTGAACAACGGTTTATTCTGGGCAAATAGATTCCAGTATTCATGTTGTTTTTCACATTTATGAGCAGGTCGTCATGGAGGAATCCACTGGGCTTTTTATTACTTCACTCTGTTCCCTGTTCATCACCCATTCCTCTCGTCTCCAGCTTTTCTCTGTTTTTCTATCCAACTATTCTTTACCCCCACTGCACCATTCTTCGCTTTTCCCTCCTGCCATCTCTGTGTCATCCATCTCTTCATTTCCCCCATCTCCATGTTTGCCTGTCATCTGTGGGCCCACACCTTGCTTTTCTCTGTATATATCCACAAATACCCCCTTCTGTTTTACATTGGCCCCCCCTCTTCCACTCTCACCTATCAATGTCTTCTTCTGCACATTTGTCTCTTTACGCTACACAGCAAGTCGAGGCCAGGATGGAGAGATGAATAGATGAATGGAGGGATGGATGTATGGGTGGTAGATGTTGGGAGGAAGGGCGGGAGGAGTAACAGAGTGTGTGTTGCTGTAACGGATATTAAAATATTCCTCCGGCGTGGAGATAGCGGTGATCCGGGGAACGATAGAGCGAGATAATGAAAAGAGGAACAAAAGTACTCCCCGCGCTGTGTGTCTGACCCCCCCATCTCTCCTTCCTTCTCTCCAGTCGCACTCATTTACATAGTAATCATCCCGAACTCTGCATGGGGGCTTCAGAGAGAGAGAGAGAGAGAGAGAGAGAGAGAGAGTAAGAGACTAAAAAGAGAGAGATAGAGAGGTAGACGGATAGATAGGTAGACGGTAAGATGAGTGATTTGTGAATGAGGGAGACTAAGGGGAAGATTCATGTATATTTCTTTAAAGGTACATTTACATGGTGCATGTGTGTGTGTGTGTGTGTGTGTGTGTGTGCATGTTTAAGTGTGTGTGTGTGCGCGCGCGCGTTCGCGTGTGTGCGCTCCTGGCTTGTTTTCTGCCCTACTGATGAACAGATGAGGTTGTCTTGGCAACGTGATGAGACGCAGATATGTAAATGAGGCTG
>OMNM01030883.1:3867-17499 GCA_900302745.1 Parablennius parvicornis
CTTCCTTTTTCTGTGTTTTTCTACATTCCCTATCACGTAGATTTGAGATTCTATCGTGATCACGTGTGCCATGTCTTACTCTAACTTATCGTATCGTCACCATCTTTACTCTACCTTCCCCTAACCCTTCCCAAGGTGACGCTGCACAATGCCCCCCTCACCCTGCTCTAACCTGACCGTACCATGTCCTATTGTAATGTACCATGTTGTAAATTCAGAAATTCCCCTTTGATGTGATCAATAAAGACGACTGGATGCGACCTTTCATTACTCTACCACTACCTCCCTAACATATCCCACCGTATCTAACCCTAAATTATCGTACTGTTCCTGTCTTTACTCTTCTTTCTTGTACTGTTGTAACTTCAGAGCTCACACATTTGAATCAATGAAATACTCCCTCCTAACCCTTCCCAAGGTGACTCTGCCCTACTCCTTGCTTTCCCCGTCCTAGCCTGGCGTCACAGTGTCCTATGGTAATGTACCGTGTTTACAAATTCAGAACTTCCCCTTTGGTGATCAATACAGGAAACCACACACTACCATTCCTAACCCTACATAACCCTACCTCACCCTAATGAATCCTATCGTCCAATACCGGATCAAATCGTGCCCTTACGTGTCGTACCGTCACCATCCTTACTCTACCTTCTTGTATTGTAAACACTTCTGTAACTTCAGAACTCCCCAGTTTAAATCAATAAAGAAGCTCTATAACCCTCCCAAAGGTGGCTTAGCTCTACTCCTTACTTCACGTGGCCTGACCTTCCTCAGTCTATCCTTTAGTATCCAGTCGTCTCTCCAGATCCACCTGAAAGTGAATCGGTTTCCTGACCCTCTAAAAGGTTAGTCTCCCCTCCTACGTTACTCAGTCCCGCTGCAGCTCCAGAGCAACCCGTCTTACTAAAAGCTTCTAATTGATCCAAACACTCTCGAAAGTAACCAACTTCCCCCTTCGCCCACTGACCTCCACTGCTCTGCTGGCTTTTGTCTGTAATTATCACATCCGTATCACCAAGGTTAAATAATGTCGTTAGGCACTTACCTGTTACACAGACAAACATATTTGTTTTCCCGAGCCGTGTTTTTGCCCTGCTGCTGTGTGCCAGTGGGACCCGTGAAACTACACCGGATTTCTTCCTCTGATTTGGAAACACTTTGGTTTGCTCACACAAATGCATAGTTCAGTAATTTTTTGCCATGTTGTGCTTTATTTCGGAGAGTCGCCTTCATAAATTCCATTACACGTGCGATCGCCCTCGTGAAAGGCGAACGTTGGAGATGATTTGCCGTTGGTTGTACTTCAAGGCTTTTGCATTTCGAGGTGTTTGGAGAGTGACAAGATTATGGATGAACTGTAACAGGTTTATGTAAATAGAAAAGAAAGCTTCACTGGACTGAAGAGTTTGTAAGATGCAGCCTTCACTTTAAGTGTCCGTGACGTCTGATCTTCACAAAGCAACAACAACCTCCTGCCTTGATGTTTGTCAAATGTTTAGCGAGACTAAAGCGGATGGCGATGCCACTCACATCTCTTATTAGAGAGTAATCGTCTTCCTACTGCTGGAATCCAGATCAACGTCATGTCTTGACTCTTTGATTTAGTGCTCGTTGGTGTGAGACTGAGTTTTCCTGATTCATGAAGAACATGCAATGGCATTCTCGAGGGAAACTGGAGGGGGAATTTCTCAAAATTAACAGATGAAGGGGGAAACGAGCATATCTGTTCTCATAAATTAATTCGAATGAAAAATTGATGGGGGGTAGTTGTGAATTAGCTCAAATGAATTAATTTTTCTTTCCAAATGGGCTGCCGGTGGAAAGCTTGATTGGTGCTAGAAAGCTTTAAGCAATTGAGGAAGCTCCCAACAAAATTTGCAATATTCTTTAAAGACCAATTTCATTCGGGCAACATATGTTTTGCTGCAGTTGCGTAAAGACGTTAGTATGTCATAATTTAATTAGCAGGACTAATTAGCGGCATGTTCTTCTGGTGACAGCAATCTAATGAGCTGCTCGCTGCATGGGATTAAGCTCGCGTTAAAGCTTTTTCAGCACTGCGGCTTTGGGAAAACCAGGGAACGGAGAGCTGGAGGGAGGTTTTGCCGTTTGTCCGCTCCTTAGCAACGACGGGCAGGTTGGTTCCAATCTTTAAATTCCCAATCGAAAGGCAGCAAACAGCCTGAGGTGATGCAGTTTCCTGTTTACACAATGGCTTACTAAGAAGAAAAAAAAAAAAAATAACTTTGAGCAAAAGTGTGATTCAAGATAGATTGATAAATATATTTCATTTCTCTTCAGACTCCATTAGGAGCTGGTATAATGTGAGATATAAATGTTGCTACAAATTCTGTCAGTAAGTCAAACTCCTTCAGACGCCTCCATCAGCAGGTGACTGTGACTATCAGGGATAAAATTCACTTTTTGAAGCCTTCCACACATTTTTGCCAGCTGAGCTCACTTGTGATTGTGGGAAACGTCGGCACAAATCAACCATACTATGTATGTACTCCCTGCATCGCAATAATACATTGGGTTTTTTTTTTTTTTTTAAAGCACCTGAATGAAGTTTGCAGAATGAGGAACCTCGCTCTTTTATGGACCCGCATTTACTTTGCTAGAATGTTGTACTTTAATGTCACACCAACCCTATTGGCTTTATTTATCTGTCTTTTTAAAACTTCATGCAGATGGTGATATAGAAGCCGACGTTATTCAAGGGCTGTTAGTAACTTTGTAAACTCATACCTTTTTTTTTAAGGGTGCGATATAAACATAACAGTGACTGTTAGTCTTAACATTTTAAGAAACATATCTGTACTTTATCCTCCTTACATACTTCAAACCGTCTCTCGCTCCTTGTTTTAAGCACTGTGAGGACGATTAGAAGAAATGCAATGAAAGGATCACAGCGGCTGATTTTAACAATTTCCACACCGAAGCTGCAAAAGGTGAAGAACTAAATGCCCTGTTCAGATCAGTCAAAACCATGTTTTTCCCCTATTTCCCAGCAAATATGCATCTTGCACATCCATGGGTCAAACCCGAGGTGGCATTTTAAACTTTCCCTACTCTCAAACATCTTTAAAAAAAAAAAAAAAAAAGATTTCGGGCTTCTAAAACGCTGCGCTGTGTGTGTGATCAAAAATGATGCGCAAACCGTCCCTCCACTGTTAGGTGATTCCTTAAGTACATTTCACAAGCCTGTTCTGTCCTGTTGCAACCTGCAAGTTTAAAGATCTTTTAAATATTCATAAAGTGTCGTGTTTAAAAACAGATTCTTTAGTTTTGGTGCTCTCTTAGTAACTTTCCTTGTTAATTTCTGTGGGAAAACTTGTTATGAGCCTGAATTACACAACTTTCCGTTTCCCACACTGTAAAGTTTTATTCACAGCGAAAACATTATCACGGATTTTGCCTCGGCGATACTCCGGTGCCACATGGCAGCAAGTTTTCTTTTGGCAGCCCTGTCCTCTTCCCAAAAGTTGCTCAGTATTGACATCCAAGAAGTGTGTGGGCTGAGTGTAGATAGAAATGTCATTAGCAAATATTTATCAAATGAAACATGCCGACCCTCATAAATGATACAAACACGCCTCGGGCTCATACAGTCTGACAAAACGTATTAATTCTCCAGGTTTTATTAAGTTGAATATCTGAGTAGATGGTATGCTATAAAAGTTTGAAATACTTACATTTAATTTATTGGTTCGTGAGCCAAATCGATTTCAATTTCTATGAAGTAATATAACAAATTACTCTGCTGAGAGTGAAGTGGTTGTACTTAAATATTGAAAAGAATCGGATGTATGACTGTTTCAGGAACAGTGAGAAAACAAATACGCTTGAGCTGGCAGTGCAAAATGAACAAAAAGAGGCAAAGGCAGGAAATAACCTGTTTTTAATCTACATGTGAAGATTTGAAAGGTGTTTTAGCACAAGCTAGTGTGACATTAAAGTTCACACCCAACAAACTGGCAGAGTGTCTCATTCCCATGACTGCGATTGGTGTTTGCTTTGGTAGCAACTTTTTCGCCGCTCCTTGAAACATATTGTCCTTATCTGCGACATCACTGCAAAATTTATTATGTAGAGCTTGATTCGTTGAATATAAATACTTTGGGGCTTTTATGTGGCTCTGCTGCAGAGCGATTGAAGCCGTTTATCTTAAATGTTTACTTAGCACAACATGTGCGTCACAGTGCTGCGAAACAGGGAGGGAGCCTTGAGAGAAGAACCAAACACGCTACTGAACCAGGTTTAAACTAAAGCAATGTTTATTTAAGACTACGGTGGCTGTCATACACAAATTACAATAACCAGGAAAGAATAAGGAGATGAACACGTATAGGGATAAAGCAGGCAGACTGAAAACTGAGGCCCCGTTTACATAACGGGTCAAGACAAAATGCAGCGTTTTCGATTCAGAGAAGTTTTGCGTGTAAACAGCAATATTTGGAAAAGGGTGTCCATTCACACTGAAATGGCAGAATGCTGAAAACAATGTAGTTAGCATGCGAGGCCACGAGTTTGTGCTGTTCGTTGTTTCTGGAATGACACTACACTCACATGTGTGCAGAGAACAATCCGCTATAAACAACAGTGAGCAGAGGATCATTAAAATGGACAGACAAGCAAGTTACATTATTATTACGGCGACTGTCAACTATAAAACTACCAAGTCCCAGGGGAAACGTTGTTATTGTGCATCTATACACCGTGTCCCTGCAGCGTTTTCATAAAGTTCCACCTGAAGAGCACTTTATGGAAAGTTGCATTTTCAGTGGCACCGAGCATCCAAAACACAACAAAAGTTTCCCCTTTTCACTTCGAATGTTGTCGCGTAAATGTGGCCTCAGATATGTATGCTAGGTGGCAGGGCTTGACGGGACGCAGGTGGAAACACTCACGGGAGAAGCAGAGAGGGAACACACGAGAGACGCAAGCAGAACAAGTGCATAAGCACGGGCCCGCTAGATGTACAATGAAAAGCAGAAATTAACTAACGACATCGAATTAAACACACAAGACATGGAGAACAAATCCATTAATAATATACCACAAAGCATAAAAACAAAATGAGACAAAACCAGACCCATTAACAATAAATATTAAATCCCTTAGCAGAAACACTAGGAACCATGCGTGGAAGACAATCACGACCAAGAAAGGAAGACAAACCTCAGGCTATAACGGAGAAATCAAACACGCTGGTCTTGGTTGTCGGTATTTTCCTTCATCAACAAACTATGAAAGACTTTTGTTTTGGCTCAAACTGACGAGTTGGTGATGAGCTTCTTGGTGCTGCTGCTCTCACACTCGAAATGGAACCGAATGGAGACGACCTCTTCAGACCGGCCTCTGGTTTTACCTCAGAGTGTGAACATGGGGTTCACATCCACCCTGTTGCACGCCTGCCGTCTCAAAACATAACCGCGTCAAAGCAAACAAGCTGCGAAATCACCGCAAGCATCTGTATTTCTTTCATGAGGGCAGCAGACAGACCCTTCTTTTGTAGCTCTATCGTTATTTATTGTTATATTGCATAATATTACATTATCTCCTTTGGTGCAAAACCCTTTAAAAAATCCTCCCTTAATCCAACCCTCTGCAGATTTCTGCTGCTCTTATCAAATTTTCTTGCTTATACTGCATGTAAACTGCAAAAACGCCCTCTTATATGAAACCACAAGCAATTATTCCAGAGATGGGAAAAAAAACCTACCTGCCCACCCTGGAGAGATAGAAGGTCAAAGTAAATGAAAAGCTGCTGGAGGAAAGTCAAAGAGGGGGGATATTTTTCTCTGAAGTTGGAAAGGACCAAGCTAAAGATAAAAGGATAAATGTCCTCCTGAGAAAATATATCAGCCTGAGTCATTTCAGTTCGTTCAAGTGTCGAGCTCTCTATCAGGGATGGCAGCTCTGACCCTTATCCAGCAGGGGCCACAGAAGACGTTGGGTGGTTCTATTATAAAACCACACAGTCAGGTAAAAAGAAAAGTCTCGGCTTTTCTGCATAATGTCTCCTTCTTAAACCATTTCACCTGTTTTCTAGCTCCAAATGAAGTACAGCACAACGCTGTTTGTGTTAATGATGATAGAAAGTGCTGATCCGCCGCTCACAGTATCCTGATGGTCTGACTCACTCGCTTCTCCAGATCCTAAGCGACGAGGTGAGCATCAAAACACAGCAGTTCATTCAGCCGGAGACGTTTCTCCAGAAAGCCTGTGTGGTAGGAATATTCTGAGATTCAGATTGGATGGAGGATTTTGCTGTCATGTTTGTCAGTTTAGTGCTTATGGATTTATAAGCCGTGTTTAAAAGAGGTGATTTTATTTTTCCATGACCTGGCATACGTTGAACAGCAGGTGATGTCTCAGCTGCACCACTTGATGTCTTCAGTTTAAGCTCTGAAGGAATTGAAAAGCAGCAGTTTCTAGACATACAGAGTAAGTATGTAGCACCACATTATGCAATAATGATGCAATCTATATACTAATTTGGTAGCGGCCATTCCAGAATGTTCTTGGTCAGGGGTTGTGCTCCGGGGAAAGGGAGGCCCGGGGTAGTGTGATCCACCGATGGCTTTTCTATTTGGGTGGAGAGCGTCCTCACGATGGTCAGAAGTTTGTACGGAATATATTTTGGGTTAGAAAAGCTGATTTCCATTGTTCTATTGACCAGTTGTCACATGATGCGACTCCACCAGGTGGCAGCATTGTCCCATCGTTGCTCGGGAGTCACGTCATCACTAACACTGGATTGAGACTTTGAAATCGTTGTTTTATGACCAACTGACACTCAGGACATATCAGGATACGGGTTGAGCTCCACTTTGCTGTTTTAATTGTGTAAATTGGACAATTATTTATGATTTTATGACAACAAAAGTATGGGAAACAGATCACATTTTGAAATAACACCCCCATAAATTATGATTTTTTTTTTTTACTTCCTCCGAACTTATACGGGAATATTTCCCGGGGGCTCAGCTGGCGGAATAATAATAATACAGGAGGTGACGTTTTTGTCCTAATTCTTAAGTAGCTGATTAAATTCCTCAATAAATTAAATAAATTGGTTCTTCTCGCCACACATGACAGCACTTAGGAATAAATTAGAAATGTATCCAAATGGCAGTAGCCTATATTTTTCCCATCAAGTTGCTGGGACCTGGAAGGCGTTTGAGCCCCCCGCACCACATGATCTTCACCTACCATTCGCCGTTAAATGGTCACAGTAGAACATTTCAAATGCTTGAATGCGTTCGACGGATGGATGTTGTATTTGAACAACAGATACAACAAAGCACAATAAAGTAAAAATAATCAAAAGTGCAGGCGCGGGAAGCTCGACCTCTGCCCCCAACATGCCTGACAGAAATGAAAGAGCCGCTATCGGGTTTGTGCAGAGCTCAGCGGCGACTCGCCGATTTGACTGGAGCGTTGGAGCAGGAGACATGGCAGACATGCGGGCCAGGGGTCCCTCGGGAGCAGGCTGAGAAAATGTGTAGCTATAAACCCCCGAAATCTCTGCAATCTCTACTTCTGTACCTGCATGTCCGTGTGTGGAATGCTAACAATAAAAAGTTATGTGATTGTGTGTGTGTGTGTGGCCCAGCCTGCCCCTTCAGTACTGTGACTTTAAGAGTTTGCACAAAGCTTGGAGATACTAAAATGATCTATAAGCGCACAAAAGAAAGCTCTTAACTGTTTTTTCAGAGGAACCGTGCAAGTTTAAATATTTATCCCACAAAAGCAGCACTCGCACCCAAACACTGACCACGTTTTCCATTTAAGAACCACACAAATCTTCAAGCTGATCTTACCAGCGGTGCTTTTACTGCCATTGCCAGACGATGAATTTTCAGATTGCCAAGTCAGCCGACAGCCCGTAAGGCGAACATGAATCCTGCAGGTAGGACTGCTGAGAGCGTTCACGTCCCCATAAAGCCATATATTCTCCTCAGGCGTGGGCAGGTTAAACTTCCCGTGTGTTGTTCCTTTCTACTCTGCTTTGTTTTCCGTCGAGTGTTTTTGAGGGCCGCGCGGTGGGGTGGTGGTCAGCGCCGAGTCGAGCCCGGCTGGTCAGAGGTACGGTACACAACGACACTCATATTTACACTAACAGGGGAATTAAAGTCATAAACTATAGTGGAAACTAAAGTGAAAAGTCATCATTTTGGGCCACAATGTTTTGAGAACGATGTCCATTTACACAGCACAAACACTGAAAACGATGGAGTTTGCATGTTGGGCCACTAGAGGGTGCTGGTGGTGGTATTTGTAATAAAACCCCACCCACATGCATGCAGTGAAAAATGTACATATATGTATATATAAACTAAAGCAGTGAAATCAAACAGACCTTCATATGGACGTATATCCTTCAATTCATGCGCGTGCAGAAGAACTATTTACTACATCGGAGGTGTACATACGCATTAGCAGCACTTCTGGTGTTTACATGACGACAGAACCACATCTTATTTTTGAAAAGTTCCTCATTTGCAGTCATTTTCAAAACAATTTCCATTTTCAGAGGCCCCAGCTGGCATTGTCGTGTAAACGGACACTAAAAATCCAATTAAAGTTTTGCATTTTCACTTGATAACGTTATGAAAGCAGGACCTCTAATCAGTAATTACTCTTTCGTTGCATTGTGAGAGTGCTGACCACTGTACGGGTCCTCACTTTCATCATCCAATACAAGGTCTCAAGTATATTCTACATTTGTAGGACAACATGAATATATACTTAATTATCAAGGAACAGCCCAGTGGTGTAGTAGTTGGTACTCTTTCCTCAACTCAGGAATGTTGATGGTTTAAGGCTTGGTTGGGCTTTGGGGGCGGGATTTCACACAGTCCAAAAATATATTGCCTTTTTTTTTTCCACAGACTGGAGGAACAATAAGAGTATGATCTAGTTTTTTGGATGCCCTGCTTCAGTGTACGGTTTATTCGGGTCTACAGAAGTGGTGTCCAATCCTGGTTCTGGAGGACCCGTATCCTGCACCTTCTAGAAGGGGAACTGTGTACCACCAGGTTAGCCTCAACAGGACGGGGGTCTTGGATAACTGAAGCAGCACACAGCTCCTCAAAGGTGTAGTTAAGATTAACTATGAATAAGAAGGGTTGGATGCGGAGAAATTATTTAAAAAAAAAAAACAGCCTTGGGTGTGAGTGACTTTAACCTGCCGTCATCTACAATCAGCCTCAGCCCCATTTTAGCATTAGATGAAGACGCATGGACGGATGGATGTTTTTCATAACTTGGATTGCTGAGGTCTCTCAGACGCTCCATAACGACCGTGACTCAACATGAGCAGCGCTGAAAGATTCAAACAAACATGAAATCAGTCAGACCCTTCAGAGATGCCAGCGAGACGACCCACAGGAGAGTGTCAGGCTGGAGACCAGTGTGACCTCATATTTAATGCAGCCAATATTGATACTAGAGAAGATATTCTTAGATACGAGTGCCTGAAGGCCACATCGCAGGCTCCAACGCCAGAGTAGGAGCGTTCATATATTTTTAAGGAGTCATATTTTAGTGCTTTATCACTAGAATATTAGTAGTAACACTTTGATTGAAATTTATTTTAGTTCATTCACAAATAATCACAATAAATACACTATGTGTGCTGGATGTGTAAAATGGTTACCCCCAAAGATGTTAAAAGTTTTTAGCTGGTGGTCAATTGGACGTAATTCACCCTTTATTGGACAACTGGCCATATTTGGTAACGAGCATTTATTTCAGGGTTTTTTTTAATAATCAATGGGAAGTTGATGATCTTGACATCATAGAATATATTATATAAAAGTGGGATCCTACTTTTCCAAATGAGTTTATGGTCTGTAAGCTCATGTCAATTCATCTGGCGTGGGTCATTCAGGGTGCTTTTCTAATTAACACCGCATTATGTTATAGGACAGTGGCACAGAAACGTCTAGCAAGTGGGGCAACACGATTACTCAAGGTTTTATAGACATCCAATGCAAAATGTCTACCCTTTTAAAGGAATTTCAAAGGCCATCAGTGGGGGATTGGGGATTGCAATTAAAAATCAAGCATTCCCAGTAAAGGGAATGAGCTCCTTGTTGGTTTAGTCCTTGGTTTGGTGATTGGTCCCACTGGGGTCGGTTCACGGCCCTGAACGCCGTCAAACTTGACTATCTACGAAGTTAAAGATGTAACAAGGTTTCTGCAGGTGAACCAGCAGGAGGATAATTAATGGAAAGTGTAGTTTTGATCAGTTTTACATTTATTAAGATATTTTTTTCATATACGTGTCAAAAACATGCTTTCATTCCTACTGTCTTAAAAACAACTTTTAAAAAAAGAAGCTTAAAAAAGTCTTTAAGATGCTTTCAATGACATTCTGAAGAGGAACTTCTCCATTTCCAAGCATTCCGATGAGTACTCTATCAAGAGTTAAGCTTTAGTTAGTTAACGCTGAGCGCTGAATGAAATTATTCCGAATGCCACAAGTAGGCAGCTGGTCTTAGTTTGCACACCTCCGTTTTACGTGATGAGCAGGGGTTTTTTTTAATTCACCAAAGTGAGTCGAAGATGACTGCTTGACGGCAAATAAACTACTCGGAGTTGCGTGTAAGTGCGAAGACGTCGGAAGCAACCCAAACCAAACCGAGGTTAAAGCATCGGTCCTGATTCACCATTTATCGCCGATCTGGATTAGTGCAAGGTCCGACAAGAAATAAGATCTAGAACAGTTTAATCCGGTCAATTTCACATCGCGCCCCATTAACGGTTCCCAGACTTCCATGTCTCCTTGGAGAGTTGACTTAACGTTGGACACGGATACCATGTCCACATTAATCAACGGTAATCGATCAGGGAATCAAATCAACCTTGATGGTGTGATCATCTTATGAGCTGATGAGTTCAGAGGAACTCGGTGCATCACCTGAATACTTTCACTTTCAGGATATTGACGGCCGGCCGCTCCGCAGCTCACCTCCACTTCGCCGAGAATCGTTGGACCGATCCACAGTTCCTATGGGTGTGCTTGGACCTTGCATTGCAAATCCATCGCAGTGTGTGCGTGTGTACACATACTAAATGTGTGTGTTCGGGTCTGAGGGAGAGCAACAAAGACCGCTACACGCCGCGCCTCATCCCAACCTGAGTGAACTTCATACTTTTTCAGGAAACGCGCCGATACCAACACCCAGAAACTAATTTTTTAAAAGTCTGTCACTAGTGCTGCCACTTTGATCACGCTATTGTATTATTTAGCTTAGCGCCCTGAAGCTAAACATGGCTGCAGCTTCCATCTTGTTAAAAGGCTTTTTCTTTCCACTCGTGATTGATACGCCTTCGTGGATAATATGATCAGAATCAGAGGAATCGAGGCTGCTTCATCCGCGCACCGCTTTAGTCTGGTTCTGTGCTTTGTGCGCGCGGGTATCTCCATATTTAAACAATGCCAGGAAATGCCGAGATTGTCCCTCGGCGACGTAATTACATGTTTGGATTCCCAGATTAGCATCTCCACATGGTTATCGGAGGGAGGCTGTGTTATCAGACGCTCGCCTCCAGTGTGCGAAAATTAAATAAAGAAATTAAGACTCTCTGCCTAATGTAGGGCACCTCAATTTAAATATTTAATGCCGTATGCCTGCATCAAACCCAATCCCGTGTTACTTCTAAGTAAACGTGATTAGAGGCGTTACATTATTAACACGGCTGGGTGGAAGCTGTTGTCCACCGAGCGAATATTAGCGATCCCGGGAAGAGTTTTTTTAAATTGTGCCTTTACAATAAAACTGCTGTGATTTCTGTCTCTGATTTCAAAGAGCGTTGGCAGGTCTTGTTATCGGCACTCGTGTTTCCTCCCGAGCTTGTCTTTGTGCATTTTGCGTTGAGCCTGCAATATTCGCCATCAGTGCGTCAGTGTTCACACATGTCCTAATCCTCCTGTGTTATTATGGATAATTGTGGGACTGAGAGGCCAGGAGAGAGGAAAAAACACTGCAATCTTCATGTAATCCAATTCTGTAATAGCTCTGCAGGGCGTGCAAAGTGTAAACACATTACTGCTGAGAAATTATTTCCATATCTGCACTCAGAATTTCTCAGAACTGGAAGGTTCACTTCATATCAAAGCAGAAAATGGTATTACTCCAAAAGGATGTAGCTTCCGAGGTGGACCGGGTTTACTCGGACCGCATCCCGGACGGCCCGTCAGTCGCCGCAGGACTGGAGAGGTGGTAACAAACGACGTGGCAGAAAGTGGGGGCTATCCTGGCAGAGCCCGATGCATTAACCATGCTGTTTAGACTCCATAAAACAACCCGCCGGTGTCCTCGGGGGGAGGGGAGAAGACAAGAGTTCATCCTGGGACGACCCGGACTCTCGCTCACTTGAATCAGTGACGAATAGCTGAGGTTTTCTTTTTGGAACGACGAGAAACACTCTCGGCACCGAGGTGGAAGTCAGAGGCGGGCTGCTGCTGCGGAGCGCCAATAAAAAAAACCCACGGAGAAACACTTCCAGGGGCTTTGACGCGGGTCCGCCGCACTGCTTCTCACACCGAGGGCGTGTTATGGAACGGCGTCAACACGCGGTCCTGCGGGACTGTGGCGGGGTTGAGGATTCACTGATTGGAACGACTTCATGACCGCCCTTCACCGGTCACTAAACTGAAGAATAATATTTTTAAAAGTGACGAAGAATAATAAGCGTACGTGTTCAAACGCACTGGTTGTCAATTAAACACACTTTTTAACACATTTAAAATTTGAATTCGTCATTCCACAGTTGGTTTAATCTATTTCAGAGGCTGACTGAATATTTAGGCCCCGTTTACACAACATTTCAAGTAATGTCGTTGTTTTAGAGGTTTTTGCATTTACATTGCAACGTTTAAAAAATTATGTCTGTTTCCATGGAAACGGCACAGCATGCCACACCACGAGAACCACACGAGAACCACACACCATAAACGCTAACAATCAGAGTGCACAAGCATTCGTATGGACCGACGGCCATGTTGGATTGTTATTCTGGGCGCCGTTGGGCATGGCAGCGTTTTCGAGAAGTTGAGTTTTCCTCAAGTTTCCACGGAGACGGAGCGCTGCCGAAAAGTTCAACCCTGGGAGCGGTTTTCATGAATTTGCAGCGGTTCCAGACCCGGTTGTCGTGTGAACGGTCACCCAAAACACAACGGAAGTTTGACGTCTTCACCTGTAAACGGAGCCTTAGTCAACTTTTGAAAAAGAAATCGGGTTGCAAGCGAATCGTGGGCGTTTGCTTCACTTTGAGCTGACGTCTCCGTAAAGCAACCCTCGCCACTTAACGACGAGCCAGAACAAAACAAGGCGCCGTTTTTGGTTTTTTTTTTGTTGTTTTTTTAAGATAAAGATCTCCATCTCCAAACCGCCACAAACACTCAGCAGAAACCAGTTTTTCCGACACTCCTTTCGTGAACCACCACATGAGTACCTAGCCACTGTTCGGTAAACGTCCCACGACGAACGGAATATTTATTGTTGTTTGAGGAGCGTTTGTTAAAAAAAAAAAAAAACCACAGAGCTCAGCTCGGTCTGAAGACGCTGCACCGAGTCGATATTAGAGGCTGATTCTCAGTGACGCACACACCTT
>OMNM01030884.1:0-15531 GCA_900302745.1 Parablennius parvicornis
CATCTCGGCAGGTAAACACACACACACACACACACACACACACACACACACACACAAACATTAGCATCGCGAGGTAGCATCGCCAGCTAGCACGCTAGCCAGTTAGCATGCTTGCTGTTGCACTCACACCCATTGCTGAGACGCAACATGAATGCACGCACACACACACACACACACACGTTTTGTTGACTCATCCCTTCACGCTCATCCTTGCATTCAGAATGCCCTCAGAATAAAAAAAAAAAAAAACAACAACAACAAAGAAAGCACAAACTAAGTGAAAGCACCAGTCTTGCCTTATTGTCTTGTTGTTTTGCTTCGTGTTCTTTGAGATACCGTACTTGGCATGACTTTGCAGATCTATTTTCGGGCTGCTTGTTGGAAAAATTGCAAGTTTTAGATTTTAAGGTAATTTTACATGCCGACGAATTAAAAAAGAATATCCAATATCTTCCTTTCTAACACCAATTTAATGTGAACTCACTGCGTCCATGAATGCCCTCACTTGCCCTCCTTATCTGGCAGCTCCTTTCTCTCAGCTTCTTTTTTCCCTCCATAAATGACCAAACTATGTCAACTTCATCTTGTTCACTTTCCCCACCAAATTTTCAGCCTTCATCCGAGAGGGATAATCATGTCCACTGTGCTCACTCCCCTGTGAAAACCTCGCTATCCTCCGCTCTGCCATTTCTTGTGTCTTTTTGGTCAGTACTCCTGTCACTAAAGTTTACGACACTGTTGGTCTCACTATCATCAGTTTTTTTAATTCAATCAAACCTGCGAAACCTGAAATCCCAGTATCTGTGTTTGTACTGTGTACGGTGTTTGTATCAAATCTTGGCAAAATACTGAAATTCTGCATGTTTTCCTTGTGAGTATTAATGGTGGGTGGCAGACGAATTTGTAGGTGGAGCAATGGCACCTGCTGGGCCGTATTTTGGCAGAGTTAAAGCTGCTAACATGCACACTCAATACCAGACGTGGGCAAGTAACAGCCCACGGGCCACATGTGGCACCTGCATCCATTTTGGGTTGTGTCACAGCCAATTTCCAAATTTCAATAAATTAGCGGTTTCACATGTGATCGGGGGAGTATGTTCAATTTAAGCACATGCCAGCAAGATAACAATCGTAGTTATGATGTTCTATAATGCATTTGTGTTACAAGGGGGGGAAATATATACAACTGTGTGTTGATTTATTCAGCCTATATACAGACACACAGTTGTTTTCAATACAATCGTAGCCACAGTTGTCATCAATTCTTGTGGTTGGGGTGCTGATACAAATATTTGCCTCATGTAGGAAGGAGATAATATTTGTGCTCCTCACAATAGTTGGAGTTGCCCCTCCCATTTGTCATGTCTTTACGCAATGAATTGGAAAAAACAACAACAAAAACGTTTCTGGAATGGATCGAGTGACGGAAATGCTTAGTTCAAAAAAATAACAGAAAAAATAATAATAAAACTCTTGTCAGAATTTTCCAGAAGATAAATCATGTTACTTCCAAAAAAAAAAGTGATTTATAAGAAATTTTCACTCAAGCTTCGTTGTCTTAGAGCTATACAGCAATTTGTGTAGAAAAACGGTTTCTTAAACAGAAGAAGAGAAGTCTCCTCTGTGTGGATAGTAAACATCGCCATAATGCCTTAATGGACAGAAAATTGCAGAGTGGGGAGAAATACTGTCTCGGGCTTTAAACATTGAGACCAGTGGCTTTCAAAGTGCCGGTTTGGTCTCTGAAGGGGGCACCAATGGGCTTCAGGGATACGCAACCAGTCTTTATATAGTGTCATTAAAGCCCCCCCCCCCCAAAAAAAAAAAATATATATATAGCTAATTAGCTTTTCACGAGTCCAGCCTAAAACTATTACTTTGTCAAAACACATTTTTCAACTGAAATGATTTAAGTTAGAATTATAAAATATTTATTGAAAATAGTAACTGCAATAGTGGCAGATATAATTGCTTTATATTTTGAATTATTAGCTTAACACTACTGTTTTGTTTACAGTGTAAGATGACCCTAATTTTTCAGACTGTCAAGAATATAAGCCTCTTATATTGGGATCAATGTAGCATTTGGCATGAATGTTCAGACAAAATACATCCCGATACACAAAACAAAAACAACCCATGAATCAT
This sequence comes from Parablennius parvicornis, assembly GCA_900302745.1. Lineage (NCBI taxonomy): Eukaryota > Metazoa > Chordata > Actinopteri > Blenniiformes > Blenniidae > Parablennius > Parablennius parvicornis. Next base: position 2,149 of record OMNM01030884.1, read on the forward strand.
CCTCATCATCGTCATCATCATAGCAGACATAAGAGTCCATAAAAAAACAATCACCAATACATAAAACAAGTACATAAAACTGGGAATAAAACAGTAAGTATATTTACTTTCCTTTTTTTTTTCAGGTTGTTGTCCAGTGTCAGTCACCTGGTGTTGGATGAAATCCACGAGAGGAATCTGCAGTCGGACGTTTTGCTTGTTATTGTGAAAGATTTGTTGAGCCTTCGGAACGATCTCAAGGTCATCCTCATGAGTGCGACTCTCAATGCCGAGAAATTTTCCAAATATTTTGGTATGTAATCCAAAAAAACAATCACATATATTCTCTGCTGTTAACTACTGTATGTTAACTATTGCTGTCGCAAATACGCTATCAGAATTGTTAGAAATGATTCTACTGGACAGATTTCAGCAATATATTGGCAACTGCCTTTATTCTTTTATGGAGTTTGGTGATCACGTTATTTTATTTATTATCTTGTGTTTCGAGAGAACACAAGATCCGACAATATACTGTGAAATGAACGTTTTTAATTGTAACAATTATTTTGATCTGGCTCGCCACCAAAATTTGATATGTACCCTTCCTTTGATCAATTTTACCAATTTTCATGAAAATTTGCATCTTAGTTATTTCAGATCTCTTGTTAACAGACAGTTGATTTTATGGCCTCCTTGGCAGAGGTGATCACAGCACCGTGGTGTCCCCCTGTAATTAATACTGGCATTCCATTTTTGGCATACAAAGTGTTAGATGGCGGTAAACAACTTCTGAACCCCATCAAGTGACATATCGGAGTGACATACGTGACATACCCCTCCATGCTGTTTAATCTCTATATGGAAAATCTCTCTCAAAGAATACGATGATGAAAGACGGAATGCATGGTGGGAGACCGACTCCTAAACCGCCTTCTTTATGCAGATGATCTTGTCCTTTTGTCACCATATTAGTCCGAGCTGCTCCCTTTACTACTCGGAATATAGGGAACAAGTCGACATAAAGTTTAACAACAAAAACAGTCTGACTATGATTATGCTGATAAAGGAGAACCGTAAGAATGTGTTGTCCTGCCTTCTACCCATCTGGAAATATGCCATATTGTGGACAAAGATAAATACCTCAGTCATGTGATCAGGGGATGACCTGTGTGATAATAAGACACACAAAGACAATGCTGCAAGTTATATGCACAAGGTAGCATGCTGGCACATACATTTTAGCATGTGTACTGATGAGGTAAACAAAATTCCTTTATTTAAAGCCTACTGCATGCCACTGTACACTGCCCCCTTGTGGTGTAGTTACAGCAGCGCCAAACTTCACAAGCTTAAGGTTGCATGAAATGATGCACTGGGTTTGCTATTGAAAGTCCTAATGTGTCCAATGTCAATGCTGCTTTCAGTAATTTTGTATTCATATTCATGAACAGACTGGAGCTGTCCATGCAATGATTTACAAAGGTTTACAATAAAGATTTATTTTATTTTATTTTATTTTTTTAAAATCTTTAAACTTGTCCCTCTTTCCCTTCAGGCAACTGTCCAATGATTCACATTCCTGGTCTGACGTTCCCAGTCGAGGAGTTCCTCCTGGAGGAAATTGTAGAGTTAACCAGGTACAACTATGTGACTCATGAACACAACTGATTAGAAAGGGCAATAGCTTAATATGCATCCTCTCACAATCTGGATTCATGTAACCATGTCTGGTTGCCAGATATCGCCCCCAGAATAAGGACCGCCGTTCCTCATGGAAGAGAGGATTTTGGCAAGGGCGCCAATCCAGACCTGAGAAGGAGCAGAAAGAGGCTGAATATAAAGAGAGCTGGCCTTGTTATGCCCGCACACTGCAGGGAAGGTGAGTTGATGAACAGCAGGACCGATAATTTGGTAGAGCAGCTGCCAGGTTGATGGAAATGTTGTTTTGGTAGGAAATGGGATAATTTGGCTCTGACATTCGATTTATTTGTTTTTAATAAACAGCTTCATTTTCCTTTGAATATGGCATTCCGATTGAGCCGATTAAGTGTGTAAAGGTCGAATGCGGCACTTATTGTTTTGTCCTGCAAGAAGTGTAGAGAGAGAAAGTAGAGAGAGTGTTTTGGAGCACTTGACAGTCTGGTAGGTCTGTTACATAAACACTTTGTACATAAAACAGATCTAATGTTGATATAGTGTTGTGCCTACACAATATGCAGCTGCAAGGTCTCCTGAAGGATGAAAACATTACTTTGTAACTTACTGAGGCCAGCATGAGATGATATCACCATTTTTTTTTTTTTAAAACCATCATTATTGTTTCATGATAATAAAAAATGTTAAACATCTGTTAGATCTATATAAGACATTTTCTGAGAGGTAAAGAAAGTTGTAGCTATACCAAATATAGCACTGATGGTCAGAATCTACTATGATTAAATAGCAAAAGTGGCACATTTGAAAATAAAGTAACCTCTTGATGTGTGTTTGATGTGTCAAAATGCATTGATCAGCAGTATAAGCATTAGTAATTGACCAAAACTGTTGGGGAAATGTTGAGTCAAAGCAAATAGCATGTATTAGGTCACTTCTTTTTTTTTATTGGAACTTACAAATATGTATTTTTATGCATTGCTAAATATGTATTTTTAAGTATTTTTATGTTGGATGCTCTTCCTGTTGCAGCTGGGATTTAAACCTGGCTCCTCCCCTCAAGATCGCACCCGATGTGCCATCGAGCTTCAATCCATAATTGTGCATCCCTAATGTGATAAAATAGATTTTCATAATTGTGAGCTCTTTTACAGATACTCTGACGACACCATTGAGGTCTTGGAGATGCTGGACGGCGATGACAAGATTGACCTGGAGCTGATCCTCGCCCTCATTCGTCATATCGTGGTCAATGACGAGGTCAGCGTAACTCTGTGTCCGCTTTCGTTGCAGCAACCTGAGATTGACACATTTCACAGTTTGAAATTACATTTCTTTTTTTTTTTCTTATGAAAGTAAATTCGTACTGCGGACTAAAACGGTATTTCAGGGAGCAGTCTTATGAGCTCTGGGTCACCGTCTCTTGAATATGACTTTGAAAAAGCAAAGATCGGTGTTCTTGACCTCAGAATTTCTTAACATTTAGATCATAGACTGACAGAGAGCCGCGGTCTATGTGGAGGATGGCTTGTGATGACATGAAAGCCGGTATTTGACACGAGCATTTAAGCCAACAAAAGGAGAGAAGTACGTAACATTCCTAGGTAGAGCAGATGGAGGGAACAGGAGGGAGAGCTTCTTAACACTCAGTGACATTAGATCAGAGGAAGTAACACAAATCCTGGCAAACAGATCTGTGCTAATGAGTGATGGAACAGATGCTCTCCCAACGCACACCCATTCCCTTTTTTCTTTAGCCAATTCTTGTGAATGTTCCACTTTTTCTAAGCACAGCTTCAGTGTCCTTTTCAGGCCGTGGACATGTGAAATTCAATGTCCACCAAATCAGATGAAAGGGGAGAAACGCACTCTGTTTTGGTGAATCGTGCTGCAGCATGTTAGCAGTGGTTTCTACTTGGTATGTCAAGTTACAACACCTTTCTTAGAACACTGCATATAATCTAAATCTGTTGGTGTGTCCAGTCGACTTCATTTGAATTCTTTGGCGAATTGGAAAATGGGCTCAACTCATGTAGGTCTGTACTGACTTGCGCAATCAGCAAAAGCACATTTCTAAACAATACCATTCAATAAAGTGTATTTTCATTAACGAGAGTTGAAGAAGTCTCCTGGCATAGTGCCAGAGGGAGACTGGGTTCAGGTGGAAGATTGGGGTTTCCATTATGGTGCTGCTGTCCACATGTTGGAAGTGCCCTCGAGCAAGAAACCCAAAGCTGCTCCCAACAGTGTGTTGGATCCTTGCACGATACGCGTTACCATTTATGTGTGTGTGTGTGAGAGGGTGAATATGACTTAACAGTGTAAAGCACGTTAAAACAATAAAGAGGACATTTGCTTTCCAAAAAATTCAGTTATTTGAAAACACAATGTTCCCATAATTTAATTCACTCAATTAAACATAATTTAATTCACTCAATTAAAATAACATATATTTGATTTATAATTCACAAAGTAAAATCCCTTCCAATCAGTGTATCACTTTCTAAGTCATGCAAAGAAAAAAAACATCTCTCAGTAGGGTACATTTTTTCATAACATCTTATGTTTTCCTTTATGTTTATGATTAAAAACAAAATTACTGGAATATTTATAATTCATTTGTGCTGAATGTAGAAATAATAGATGAGTGGAATCTAGCTCAGAAATGGTAAATAGAACCGAAACATCTGCTGTCAGGCTACAAAAATAAAAGTTCCAACAAGTTCATTTTGTTTGTGTTAACTTGTTTGTCGCCTCATTTTGTGATAAACACACAGCAGAGCAGAAAGATGGTGCGGTCCCAGAATGTGGAGCGACTAACGCAGACAGACAGAATAATTATCCTTCCACCATATGAAGCCACATCTCCATCAGTCACAGCCTCAGTGAGCCAGTCGACCAGTTGATTCGCTGTGGCACCGGCACACGGCTGAGAGAGAACCGGCTGATTTACCGTGACGGGGTTCTGAACCGAGGATCTGGAGCGTCTGCCAGGCCTGCGGCTGTGATGATTGCTTAATTATGTTGCTGGGGTCTGTGATTAGACATCCAGGGCGTTGACATGAAAGCAGTAATGAATGCTTTGCTGGGTACAGCTGTCAACTATACATCAGGCTGTGTTGCTAAATCGTTGGCTAACACCGCAGAGGTTACTATACTGTTACCTAGTTTACAATCAGAATTAAACCAAGCCTTCTTCTATATTGCACGCATTCAAAACATTTCTTTCCAATTGTAGCATTAATATACTGCCTGTATCTTGCTCATCTTTTCTCTTTCATAGGATATTATTGTTCACACACACACACACACACACACATACACGCATAGAGTCTCTTGTGGGTGCCAGTGGTTGTGCGTTGGTAATAATAATTAGTTGTAATTAAAAAGGCAAGGAGTGCTCCGGGGCTACTTCACATGTCTGAATTTCTTCTACTATTCAGTTTTTCTTAGAAATTAATGGAATAGTTATTTTTATCGAGTGAGTATTTTATGTCAGCTAAAGTTTGTCCAAACAAAAGTTTCATTCAAATACATGTTATGAAATGTAACCTTGATATTTTAATCATAAAGAATGTTCACATATTTCCTAAAATTCCTGCTTAGGAGGGCTTATCCTGTAATTAGGCGACTTTTTAATAGGACAACCAAAACTACACTTAATGGCTTAAGTACAATATATTTAACTCTGAATACCATTAATATCTTGTGTAGAATCTATGATGTTCTGCATTTTGTCTTTAAAGGGATGTTTAAAAAAAGTTTTTTTGAGATCATGATACATCATGATAATATTAAAAAGGTGTTGATAATATTAAAAAGGTGTTGACGATATGAAAAACTATTAGCATTGATAGCGATAAAGACCTTACTTAATTACAGTATGTTTAATCTGATTTATTATGCATTTCTGCTATTACAGAATTTATATAATTATTTCCAGAGTACATTTCAGCATTCTTGAGAGAACTCTTACGTTGTCAAATTATAATTTTTATTATCTGTTCAAAAATCAACAGAGGGAAACTAATCAGTCTTTCTTCTCTATACATTGATATGTTGAATTCTATTAGCTGCCATTGAAAGATACACCTTGTAAAACATCCATAAGAAAACAATTAAACAACATGCATTAAGGATGTTTTTTTTTTTTTTTTTAACTCTTTTCATCTTAATTCTATGCGATTTTGTATTGTGAAAGAGACATTGACACATTATATCCAGGTGTATTGTCCAAACACATACTTGATATTGCATGCGAACACATGTGGAAGCAGTGAACTGACAGATTGATACAATTATTCAAAATATCAATTGAAAATTCCTGTTGAGAAAGAGCTTTCCTCAGCTTAGATATTGTATTCTATCTGTTGCCAGTCTGAATGAAATGGTGGACTTCTGTAACTGAGTTGGTACAATGGGTTTTCTTTCAATCGCAAGGTTTGATTCCACATGTCCACCTGCCTGTATGCTGAAGTGTCCTCGAGCAAGACTCGAATCTGAAATTGCTCCCAGAGGATAGATTGAGTGCCGTGTATGACAGTCATCACCATTTGTGTGAGTGTGTGCGAGTGGGATTAACAGTGTAAAGTGCTTTGGGGAACAACAGAAGTAAAGGAAAAAGCACTATATATGTGAAACACATTTACAAACCACTTCTTTTCAACGAGATTGGCCATAATTGAATGATCTCAATTGGTTTCAGAGGAGTTGGTGTAACCCTGTTTCTGAGCCGATCAAAGTAATTGCACAAAGCAGACTAGATTGAGATGCTTCATGCAGGTGTTTTAAGAAAAATAGTCTAGCATAACTGATCAGTACTGAAGATCGTTTTGAAAGTTATACCAAATAGTGACAAAGCTTGAAGGACATAAGGCTGGGCTTTGCAGTTTCAAGAAACAAGAAACTCAACAAGCTTGATGAGTCCAGCTAATAAATCCATCTTCAGAAAAGCTGCAGTGGAATCATGTGCAAACTATCATGAACTGATTCCCTGACTAAAGTGGATGACATTCTTTGTATATATAAACTTGCAAAACTATCGGATCAGTTTATTCATTGTTTATGGAAATGGAACTCTTATCTGTTGATCAAAAAGAATTGTTTCTGTTTGGACAACTTTTCTGAATTTCTTGTCATTGTTGTTTTTCCCCACAGCATTGACTGATTGGCAGAACATCTTTCATTTTGCCCTTTTCCCCCCAAATTCTGAATATTTAGTTGCTACTCTCTGACGTGTTTGTCAAATTTCCCTCCCAACATGTCTGAATCCATGTTGCTGGAAATCACTCAGCTTTGTCCACAAAACTCTTATTTAAATCACACGTTGTCACTTCTTACTTTATCACAAGCAGTCCGTACAGTCAGCGTTATTTTAGTAAACGTCTGTTTATGTTTATGCAGCCAATCATGCAAGTTTTTCTCATGATAGATGGAATACCGATACGTTATCGTATTCTGGGATTGTTTTTTTCTTGTGTGTACTTTTCAACAGGACTAATTAGTTTCATTTTGTGTGTGTGTGTTTTTTTTTTTTTTTTTTTCTTTTTTTGTTTCTGCTGCTGTGAGAAAATGCTGCCTCTTCCTGTGCCGAAGCACAGCCGAGGCTGCAGTGTAGTGGAAAGATGTTATTGTCATAATGATGCTGGCAGGGAGTGTCAGGACAAATCGTGCGCTTCGGATGTGGAGGTTAGGAGTCGAGGGCAGACTGTCTGCGTCTGTCTCGGCTCCACTCTGATGAGGCCACGGTGTTCAGTCGGTTCAGTCGTGACGTTGTCGCTCGTTTGCAGTTTGTTTCTCGTTTTTTGCCGTGTTTCTTCTGAATAGATGCGGGTCTGATGTCTTTCATCCGTGTTCACGGCTCGGTGTCATGTTTTGACAGGAAGGAGCGATCTTGGTTTTCCTTCCCGGCTGGGACAACATCAGCACTCTGAACGACCTGCTCATGGCTCAGCAGATGTTCAGATCAGGTTTGTATCAGGGCGACGCATGTTGACAACGTTTCTGAATGAAGCACACACACCATTGACTCACAGGGTAATAAAAGCAGAGTTTAGAAGATCATTACTCAACTAGAGCGTGTTTTGTAATTATTTTGAGTCCCCTTGCACGCCAAAGTGTTTGATCATTTACTTACCTCAATAATTGGTTTTTAATCCGCAGAGTGAGGCAGAGTTTAGTAATCGGGGGGGAAACCCTGGAGGAGAGCAAATATTTCTCTAAGCTCATCTGAAAGCACATAAGCACAGGTATGATCTATCAAAACCTGGATAATCCCCGTCCAAAGTGCATCTTACTTAATAAACACATTAAAGCACTTAATTTGCTCCACTTTCGGAGATTCCTTTGTTGCAGCAGTAGTTTTTCTATACACTCATCCAATAATAATGATTGTGTAACACAGAGTATGACAACAGAGATTAAACAATCTCAAGCAGAACAAGTTGAATAGGTGAAATTTGATTCCTCAGTATATGAAATAGATTTTTATGTTTTGATATCGAGTTTCAGTTAATTGAAACTGAATGTAATACTTGCATTTTTGGTTTAGTGTACAAGAATATGCAAATTCAATCCATTTTGTGTCTGATTGACTAGAGAAGTGCAACGAAGGGAAGATCACATCTGCGAAGGTTCAAACGGAAAACAGAGGGGTTTGTTGAAGTGGGCGTAGTTAATGCAGAAAAACGAGAAAGCATCTAAATACACAAGAAACTCAAGAATCTGCCTCCTCGGAGGATATGAATGGAAAGATAAATTGCAACAGCCAAAATAAAAATTGCTCCTGCCACCTCAAAAAAGTATGAAAAGAATCTGTTCTTGTGCAAAATGTATAAAACGTAACTTTTATTAGAGCTTTTTTTACGAGCTTTTTCCTGCAAAATATTTAGTTTTCGTCTTGTTTTTAATACTGGTTTTAACTTGTCATAAATATTGTGTCGTTATATTTTTTTCAAATTTTGCATTTCATTTTGTCTTTTTATTTTCTTCTCAACATTTGCTACTAAAATACAGTTTGACATTTTTTTTGCCAAAGTTTAGTTCCAACAATTGAAATTCTTTTGCCTTTTGCCTTAATGGTGAAATCCCTGGTTATATAAAAGAGAAGATTTCATACGGCCTCATGCTCTAGTCTAGTAGTTGCTCTTCACACTGGTAAAAGAAAAGTTCTGAGGTGTATTTTCTGTGTGATGCTCTGTTTCAGATCGATTTATTATCATCCCTTTGCACTCCCTCATGCCAACTGTAAACCAGACGCAGGTCAGTGTTTTTCTCTTTCTCTTTCTCGCACTGAGTCGGTAACTGCCGGTTGTGCTGATTTTTATTCCCTTTTCGATATTGTAAGAGTCCCGTCTCATCTTTTCTCTCTCCATCGCCTCAGGTGTTCAAAAGACCTCCTCCCGGAGTCAGGAAGATTGTGATTGCTACCAATATAGCTGAGACCAGGTGTGTAAGTGTGTGTGCATGCTGATTTTCTTGTCAGGCCTTTATACTAACTGCATTTGAAAATGTCTTTTTGACCATTTCTGAGTCAAGTTTAAGGACCAAAGGAGGACACAGAGGACATTATTGTCACATTTAGGTGTGTGTGTGTGTTGGGGGTACACATGTCATATCCTGCGTGCCATCATTAATGGAGATGGTGAATTTGGAGCAAATGAGCATACACTTCTTGGATTGATTGCAAACAGTGTGATACGAGCTTTGATGGTGACTAGTATTTTGGAGATGCAGTCGCAGCCCCACACACGCTGAGTAAATTAAGGCGCTGCCTCAGCGCTGCACTCCCCTCACGTCACTCCACTAAATATAGACTAAATCTACCAAGGGGCTAAATTTTTATTTTCTACTTCAAAATGAGTTTGTGGCTGTCTTGCGAATTCTTAACTTAGCTTTTTCGACAGACTGCTTTGAAGTAAGTTTAAGAAATGATAATAATAATTTCTGTACTATTTGATCTTAATTCCAGTTTTTTTTTTCTCCTTTCTCTCCATCTTTGTCTTTTCGCTCATCTTTACAGTATCACCATAGATGACGTCGTTTTTGTGATAGATGGAGGCAAGATCAAGGAGACCCACTTTGACACCAACAACAACATCAGCACCATGGCAGCCGAATGGGTTAGCTTGGCCAACGCTAAACAGAGAAAAGGACGGGCTGGCAGGTGTGTTTTTGTTTTTCTTCACATTTCGTCTTTGGGGATATATTTATAACGAGGGAGAACTTCATATTAATGCACAGAAGATATTTCTCGTCTCCATCAATTTGCCCCTTCGCCACTCTTTTCCTAGGGTCCCCATCTGTAAACACTGAAAAAGTGTATCCACTCCCCGGTTACTTCCAGCCGGTGACTTCAGACTGTTCTGTTGATGACGCTGACATCAAAAGTGTAGCAGGGCCCAATTAGCAGAAGCTGCTTACTGTGTGCAGTTTCATCCCAGTGATTTTAAATTAAGCTCTTGTCGCAAGTCTGATATAACACGTAACCTTTTTTTCTTTCTCTTCCTTCCCTTGCAAATATTTAGAGTGCGTCCAGGAAAGTGCTATCATCTGTACAATGGTCTCCGGGCTAGCCTGCTGGACGCCTACCAGTTACCTGAAATCATGAGGACGCCGCTGGAGGAGCTCTGCTTGCAGATTAAGGTGGTGCATGAGGGAGACAGAGGGGACAGTGACTCGACAGACAAATAGATGCAGAGTAAAGAGTTGAGACGAGGATGACATTGCTGAGAATGAGGTTTTTTGGAGTGTATGTGTGTGTAGCAGTGGCAGAGCAGTCCTGCCATTATTGCTCCTGTGCTGAATTACAGCCTCTACCGCCTAACGAGAACTCCCAGGCTGACTCATGCCCCCCCCCCTGCCCGACCACCTCTTTCTCTTCTCTTTTTGCTGACAACATAATCACTCCTCTCTCATGGTTTGTTTTATCACATAAACAGGTGTTTTCTTCTCTGCTGGCTTCATTTATTTATTTTTTTTTTTTTTACACATTCTCTCTTCAAATCCTCACGCTCCAGTCAGACATATTTCAACCAATGCTAATGGAACATTAAGCCAAAGTTCACTCGTATCTAGTGGGAGCTGTGATTGTTCTCACCAGCGGTTTTATTGGATCTGCTTTTTTTTTTTTTCTTTCAAGCTTTAGTTGGATGTATTCAAGTACGTGTGTAATGTGTTCTTTTTTTTTTTTTTTGGTTTTTTAAAGCTTGTGGGTGAGAGGCGGACTAATGTATCAGGCTGTCCTTAAAGTGAGAGAAACACTGACAACATGCTAACCCCGAGCTAACTCTAATGCACAAACACTCAACCTATTAGTCACACACGGAGATTCAGAGTTGTTTCCTTACTCTGCCGTTTGCCACAGATAGATGTGTAGCGTATTTAAAGTCTCTTCACTGGTTTGGATTGCGGCTCTTCTCAACACATTTATTCTGTATCTAATGTGAAGAGGTGCATGTTAATGCGTTTAACTCTTTTGTGTTTGCCAGTGCTGTTTGTGTGCTCTGGTATGTACAGTATAAATGTTCTTAATGGCAATTTGAGAGAATCAAACCTTCCATCCATCTTCCCCACAGCTTTATCGCCCAGGTTACACTCTGGACAACTAATCCAGTCTTTCATTGAGAGACACACACACACACAAATAAAAGATGGGACTCTCTAAAAAGAAATGCACCCCAGTCTAAGATTGAACTGCTATTTTTACTGTTCCAACCACTACACCATGCACATTATACATGTTTGTTTGTTTTAACATGCCAGTCATTCTCTATGTCATCATCTCAGTCTAATATTTTGACTGGGAATCAGTGTTTGCATCAAATGAGAGGCCAGTCTTCACACTCATGCTGCAGTTCTTGGTGTGGACCAAAGCATGAAAAAAATAAATAAATAAATCATGCACACTGACAATTTTAACAAGTGAAAAGATATAAACAGACTGCACAGTGGATGCTCCAGTGATATTATGCAACACGACTTTCATGACTTCCACAACAATGCCATGTCCTGGTCTGATTCCATTTTCAACTTACTGCTGCTGCATTTTCTCAATTTTCAACTTACAACATAACGACAACTCGTAAACGTATGTAAAGGAGGAGAATTGTGGGAACTGTAAGAAGTGAGTACTTCAGAAGACATTATTGTGTGTCTGTTTAACGTTTTTTGTATTGTATGCTGTTCAAGGTTTGTCGATGTTAAAAAATGATGATGTGTCACGTCTAGATATTGAAGCTTGGATCAATTAGTCGATTCCTGGAAAAAGCCCTGGATCCTCCGACGCCACAGGCGGTCAGCCTCGCCATCAAAAACCTCACTGACCTGGTAAAAAACATAATCCAGTCTCGTTGAAAACAGTTGAAGAATCAAGCTATGTCATGCAAATAGAATGATCTGCAACAACAGCCTTTACTGATAATATCTACAGAAAATCTGTTATTCAACCTGGAATTACTGCATGTTGTCACACAAGGCATTTGTGCCGCCACTGATGAGCAAATAGTCTACTCGGTACTCCACTCTTGAACGATTCTAGGCCCTTCTCAAATCTCCCAAGACACTTTTGGCTTCAGACAGCATCTCTATTCCCATCAGTCAGTTAATTAACTAATTGTTTCACCTTTAATTAAGTCATTCTGCAATAATCTGGAGCACAAGTGACAGGAATACAATAGCCCCGAGGGAAGCAGGAGTACTTTTAAAAAGAGAGAACTTCCGTTGACCCGAGTCTGGGGTGTTTATGGATGTGCTCGTTCCAGGGAGACTGTTTTACTACTTACCATTTGTGGCGGAGGCAGATAGAGATCAGTCATCATTAAAGAGAGGATAAAGATTAAAATGAGCAGTATTTCATGCTAACAAGGTTAAAACATGATGAATTTCAGTCGAGCTGGGAAGCATAGTTTGCATCTGACAGTAACAAAACTCAGTTGATTTGCTTCTGGGTTTTTAATATCTTTTAATATGATTTTCTAATTAAATACGATCAGTGCGTACGGTTGAGGTGTTTTCTTGGAGAGCAGTTCTCCCTTTTAAACTTGTTTCTTTTTCAATAAAGCCTTTAGTTTCTATATTTGAACATAGCACTACTTTCTAAATTGTGTGAGTGTCATCGAGTTTCCTGTGGATGCACTTTAAATCACATTACGCCGAGTTGCAGCAGATTAACTGCCGCGTGTTCCTTCCTTCTGGATGTTGTTACATCGTCTTGATAGAACGCTCTGGACCATGAAGAGAACCTGACAGCGTTGGGTTTCCACCTGGCTCGTCTGCCCGTGGAGCCTCACATCGGTAAACTCATCCTGTTCGGGGCTCTGTTGGGCTGCCTGGATCCTGTTCTCACCATCGCTGGTTCACTGAGCTTCAAAGATCCTTTCTTCATACCCCTGGTACGACAGAGTTCACAGACATGAAAAGACTCCAAGGCAATGACAAAAAACACACCTCTGCTTCTTTTTGAAATCTCTCTTTCTCTTCAGGGTAAAGAGAAGATGGCAGACATGAGGAGGAAAACTCTTTCCAGAAACTCAAAGAGTGACCACCTCACCATCGTCAATGCCTTCCAGGTAGGAGGAGCCGCACTGGTCTAACTTGAATCACTTTTATCTCCGTTATTGATCCAAGCTTAAGTCATCATGCATTGAACGCACAGGGCTGGGAGGATGCAAAGAGGCGTGGTAGCAGGTACGAGAGGGAGTTCTGCTGGGACAACTTCCTGTCTGCCAACACTCTCCAGGTGAGGCAGGC
>OMNM01030889.1:7693-18534 GCA_900302745.1 Parablennius parvicornis
CAGTCTCGCCGGCCTTGTGCTTCTCTTATCTTAGCTGAAGGTTGAGCCTTGAGCTCCAATGAAAAGACCCTATCGGCAAGCGTGAGCACCCTGTCCCTGTGTGTTTGTGTATGTCGATGTGTGTGTGCAGGCCTTTTGTATGTGTCGAAAGCACGCACATACACACACACACACACACACATTAAGACAAGTTCCTGGTATCCTTGGGCATCCAGGACCCCCACACATTGAAGACACAGTCTTTCTTTGTTCCTTCCTAACATTGCTATAGAGAAGTAATAAAGATAGGAGAACTCTGACAGCCAATTCAGCCATCTCTCTCTCTCTCTCTCGCTCATTTTATTTTTCTCCATCATTCTGTTTCTCTCTGCTCCTCACCGTGATCGTCTGTCTCATCTGTAACGTCCCTCGTTTGTCATCTTTCTCATTGATTTTGTCCAGGTAATGTCTCTTGGTGCAATGTAACATCTGGTTTTCTCTGATAATCCCCCTTTTATTTTTCTGAACTTTTCTTTCTCCCCAGTGTCTTCCAGGCTTCTTCTCATAACAACACACACACACACACAGCAATCCATGATTGATCTCAGCTAAACTCTAATAAACCAGACATTCAGTGGATTGGGTTCAACAAATCCCAACATCTACGGGTCCCTCAACAGGTCTTTTAATGGCACATTCTTTTTATCCACCTCAATGAAAAATCTAGTAAGACTTCAAAAAGTACAGAACTCAGCAGAACATGAAAGTGTCATATACTGGTAGTTTTAGTGTCCTTACATTGGCCCCCACAATATTTTAGTGAATTTTTAGATTTTACCGGAGACTTTTGAAGCTCTTTATGGCCTTGCACCTATTGTATCTCTGAGCTGGTAGTACCTCACAAACCAGGACATACTTTGAAATTATTTCCACATTCCCACCTGAAAACTGAACAAGCGGGGTGGCTTTTAAGTCAGGGCCCCAAAGCTCTGGAGTAATTAAATCATATAAGACCTTATTAAATTGTGATGTTGGCTATGGAGAAAGCTGATGCTTTGTTTTGTTCTCTGATTGATGCATTTAACTTGACAATATACTATACAACAGAAAACTGTGGAAAGCTTTATACACGTACAACTAGTGCAGGTTTGAAAATCTAAATATGTGGCCACTAAACTAGGGCAGTTGTGAGCCGTTTCCTGATTTTTTCAGCTAGAAATGATGGCATAAATGTGATTTTGGAAACCAGATTGCTTTTCACCATACTTTATGTATAAACACGTATATGAGTGTGTTGTACACATAATTGAAAGTGCTGAAACATCTATACAAAACACTAAATAACCTCTTTTTGACATGTTATTCCTTTCTTTCTATTTTTGCTGCCATTCTCACTATTTATTTTTCCTCATTTTCACCCTCCCTCTGTCTGTCACTGTCTCCTCCCTCCAGTTCCCGCTGAGTTTGCCTCCAGCCGTCCGTGCCTCTCTCCCCCTCTCAGTCTGTTTTTCTCTCCTCTCTCCTTCGATCTGTTTATTGTCTGCTTGTTTTTCTGGCCTCCATTACTCTCTCCCTCCCCAGCCCAACTGTAGCACCACCAACTCTCAACTCTGTCCTCCTGTTCTACCCCGTCACTCTATTTTTTTCCCCCTCTGTTTCTGATTGGCTTTCTTTTTATGACAATATTTTTACCCTCACTTTTACCCTCTCTTGTTTACCTCAGTCATAACTTCAGTAACATTTCCACATTTTGAGAATTTTCATTGTTGTTTTCAGCAGTTTGAACATTTACTGAGCACACAGACGACACTTCACCCCAATCTTATTTAAGTTTATGGCATCATTTAGAAGTTACTTAAGATGCAAATGACTGTAAATTGACGGAACTAAGGAGGACATTTATATACACAGGGAGTGGAGAGCTAACAAGACATATCTGACACGATCAAGGGTGAGGGAGCATGGATGAGGTCCTGAAACGAGAGGGGAGTTGCAAGGGAGCAGTCCCAAGGTAATGTGAAACGTGAGGGTGCAGGAGCCCAAAAACATAAATACAAACCATACACCAAGATCTAGAACCAGAATGTAAACAAACAATACACATAAAAAAAAGTTGCATGGTCGGCAATTCCTGTCACATAAATGTGAATTTAATATAAAACCATTGTATGTAACCTGTTGCATAACATAACCAGTTTGTGTGTGTGTGTGTGAAAAAAAACACCCACTGGTGGATCACATGAAAACTATATTGTTTTCAGCATTTCTGCCATATCTATGAAGACATACACTATTTTGAAAATGTTGCTGCCTAAATGCAAAACATTTCTGACACAAAAAAATACATTATCGTTTACACAGGGCCTTATGACATTATTTCTCTGTGCAGATATCTTTCTCTTTTATGAGGTAAGGTACACCTTAGCGGTCATCAGTCCATCACAAGAACAGGCCTACAACCAAATGTACATGCACCTCATCATATTCCTGAAATGTCTATTTCGAGGTCAGTGACATAAACGAGCAAGAAGGTGCTGACTGTGTGGAATCAAAGCTCAAGGGCAACAAATGAGTGCCATGTTTCTAACCACCAATACAAACTTGTTTACTAAGATAATAGCAAATCCAATTGTGAATGAATTTTAATATATAAAAATGAAACAAAACAAAAAAACATAGCATAACGGATTCCTGGGACGTGACATATGTGGCATGTCCAGCCTGCAGGGTCATCTGTTTTTTTTTTTCAGGCTCTTATGAACATGGACACAAACTATAAGAATGTGCTGAGATAAGCTGCCGGCAGGATTGAAGGCAACAACGTGAAAGCACAGGTCAAACACTGACACATACTGACAAGACGCCTGAATTAGATTGGTGACAAATTTCACATGTGGAAATACCAGAACAGTATTGGTAAAAAAAAAAAAAAAAGCTGAACTTGAGAGAATATAATGAGAAAATGGAAATTCATTGTATTGGACACAATATGGTCTTGGTTGTGGCTGGTCAATTAGTCTTTTGCTTTTGGAAAGCTATTCTTAATTACTTTTAGGGAGCATTAATGGGATCAGCAGAGCTGCCTATGTCATTTGCACCCATGAAATTCTCCCCATTGAAATACAGTTCATTCCACCATTGCTCTTGTTTGCTATTGTTATGAGCTTCTGGTACCCCCAGCAGCTGACATTGAAGGAAAAGTGATAGAAGAGATTGCGCAACCAGATCACCCATTCTAAGGCTAAGCTCTGTTCTGCAGCGATCACCCCCACAGAACAGGGTTTATATGGATGGATGGGAATAAAGGACTTGCCAACAGTTCTGACCTCAACCCTATTGAAAAAAATTCTTGAATCAGCCTACCTGGTCTTGTTGTAACCAACACATAGAAGAATCTTACCCCACAGCAGTGTGTGACCGCCATGGGCAGGAGGCGTCAGGCTGTTGTGGATGTCTTTATCCTCTTTCCACATGTTACCAAGGTTCCTGTTTGCTGATGAAAATATAGTTTTTAAGACAATATGTCTTGTTTGACTCATCTAATCCCTAAAACCTGTCATATACACATAGCTCTGCTACTCATCCCACTAATGCCAAGAAGTATCATCACAACAAGAAAGCATGCACCAAATGCAAATATCCCTTTTATGTACATTTTAAACCCTCTCCGCTCTCACTTCTCAGGACTCAAACTTCAAGAAGTCACAGCAACGTTTTCTGCTTTGTTTTGGCATGATTGAGTTGTCAGAGATGATATAGAGTTGAAGATATTACTGGAAATTCAGCCAATAGTCATCAAATTAACTTTTAAAACTCCTATATTGAGCTTGTCCCATTCCGTATTGAAAAACAATTTCCTCTTGAAAATGTCACAGTATCCTCAGTCGATGCCTGTGTTATGATGCTGTTTTATGTAAATGGTTAACTGATCTTTAAGACATTATTCTTGGAGCAGATATCAAATGACATCTGCTAATGCAAAAAAAATGCATGCTCATCAACCACTTTTGACACGCTTGAATGCTTCACTTTTATCGTCAGGCAGATAGGCGGCATTACCAAAACCGATATAGTAAGCATATCAAGGTGCCCCATTGCCTCGGTCAAGAATATCTCGAGGTTACCTGTAGGTGCAGTTCATTCATTACCGCTGCAAATCAATCGCCTGCAGGTGACGGTGCCTGAGAAATGGAGTTTAATGCCTTCCTCCCAGCAGGCTGAGGTGTTAACGCAACCTCAACAGATACATTCAACCCCTCCCCACCTCAACCAACACGCACCTTTTCTTTTCTTTTCTTCCTCTTCCTCTCTCTGTCGGTGTGAAGTAGTTCCTCGTGACCCCAGTCAATACTGTCCCAGATCTACCCAATGCGTAAACACAAAATAACACAGACACACACACACTAACGAGTGTTATACATTTCTGTTATGTTGTAGTAAAGCCAGGGGATACAATGATAAGTGTGTTTCATTTAAAGTCTTATTGATCAGTACACTTAATTATGTCCATTTGTTAACGTTTGTGTTTGTCTGCTTCTGTCGCTGTGAAATATCCGAGGTTGAATGCTAGTTTGATGATGTTGAAATAAAATGTATTTTCATGCACTTCTTTGATGGATTAAAACCCTCTAGATTACATGATTGAGACAGAAAAGGCCTGCAAGTTTGTGCCTCTAAAAACAGATGCAATCTTGATATTGTACACGTGTACAAAACATACACATACTTTTCTTCAACCAGCTCACTTTAACCTTTACTTTCTAGCAAGTATTTTCTGCGTGGTACCCATGCTTGAGACGATCAGTCATTTGTTCCCACAAGGTTCACTTTAACAGATTGTCTTCCATTTTGCTTTTTTTTTTGCTTTTTTTATTTGGCTAAATTCTGATTTATTTGCTGTAATGCTCAAATAACTTTGATAAATACCCCCACCAACAAGTCCACCTCCTTGCTTTCACGTTCGATTTCATGCTTGTGGGGTCTTAGTGCTCAACCTGATCTTCTTTCTCATCGTAATCTGTGATATGCAATATGTCGGATCATTTATGTCTTTAATTAGAAGGATGCATTAATAGAAGTAACTTATATTTCATATTTTACTTTAAAGTTGCACATTGTAGGAAACGTTTTTATTCTATTTTTGTGGTTATTACTTTCAATAGAAGTGTAAGATAATAGAGCCCAGTTCATTAAAAAAAAAAAGCTGTAGGTTTTTTCTCAATATTGTTGGTAAAGAATATTCTTTGACATGTGAACAATGTAGAATTCTAATTGCTTTTGTCTATTATGGAAACTTTTATTTGCTCATTTACTTATTTATTTCTAATTTAACAAGACAGTGTGTGCATATTGAAAAACATGCTATTCTGTCTTTCAAGATTTGTTTCATTATAGGGATTACCTATTGAACACTGTTTATGGTTTTCACTCACCCTTTATGTGTTTTATTCAAGAGTTTCAAGCGGGTATCGTTTTATTTTTAATTGTCATTTTTGCTTTTATTATTTTTACACAAGAAAGAAAAAGCCATCATAAGCTGTGTTTTACCCTAAAATAAAAACTGAAAATACAGTATATCTGAAAGGTGTCAAAAACATCACCACTCCCGTATTCAAGTATACCATCAGCACACAATTCAGCCATGTTTAAGACATTTTAAGACGATGTTTAGAAGATGTTAAAGACGTTGAATCATGCACTGAATCATGCACTGAATGGCTGAATTTGAATCAGGTGTCCACGTTTTCGATCTGCTGCTACATTTTATCTTTACTTTGTAGCTCGGTCACAACAGAGCTCACTTGCTTTGACAAATGTGTACAATATGCCTTTAAAACTTTGCCTACGATGGCGCCCCTCTCGTCTGGTTCAAGGCAACACTGACGGGTTGCCATGGTTTTGGTAGTGAGCGCAGCCAATTCACATCACCTCTTCCTCTGCTCTAACTCTAATTTCTTTTTCTCTCCTCTCCACTTTGTCTTCTTTGCAAAGACATGATGGTGGGAGGAAAGCAAAACTGCAGAGATGGAGGGTAGAGTGAGAGACTATTTTCACAGATTTGCTAAAAACAAAAAAACAAAAAGAAGCTGTGTCAAGTAGAGCATGGGAGGGGTTTATGCATGTGTAAACACATGCATATAGGCAAACAAAACTGTGACAATCCAGTTAAAAAAGACATCTACTGGCATGAGCTATAAATCAGGATGAGGAATACTATCCATTTATCTTCTCTACTGACTTCATCCAGTTGGCTGAAAAGAAGGAGTGAGCCTTGTATTTTAAATCACAGTTCCAGGAGACCATTTTAGAGATTTTAACTTCATCTATGCTGCTTGTAAACTTTCTTCATTCAAGTTAGAATGTTACAAGCTGAAGCCAATCCTGGCTAACGGCTTAAGTTTTGTTTTTAAAGCTTGATTAGATTTTCATTGTTAGTCTCACTAGCATCAAATCACTCTGGAGGGGACATAAAGCAGTATGGATGGAATGGATACTCCCAGTGGTGAGCCCCATCTGGTGTCATCAGAAAGGAATGCATGCAAAATATGTTGGATCTTTAAGATTATCTACAATATTTTCTTTTCTGTGAATAAAACTTCTTCCGAGTTTGCACATAATCAGTGTGTGAGGACTCTACTCCATGGTTATTGGTCTCCTGTTGCTTCTTCAGGCTGTTTCCTACTGATCCACACCGATGTAAAATAAAGTGTAAGTGCGCCTGCTCAGGCCATGGCTCCATTCATTCAGATCACGTGAATTTTGATGCCTCATTAGGCTTGAAGCCCAAAGCCCCAATAACAACATCATTGAGAAGCTCACAGCTGATTGGCTGGTGCTGATTTAGACGCTGCTTCACAGAACCGGAGCGAGTTGTCAAGTGATAGCTTGTTAGCTGCTCGAGCCTCACGCGAACAAACAGTTAGCAGCTAAAGCTAACAAAAATGTTAAGAATCAAATCATTTAGGTCAATTATTTACTGAATTACGAGTTTGAAACTCTTACTTTAGCTGTTTAACTGGAGTTAATTGGTGGTAAACTGAATGACATGGTGTTGAAGACTTTTTAGGTATGAATTGTATCATTAAGTATGAACTGTATCATAACTCTGTCTGCGATCGAGTGGTAGAAAGTGTGTCTCTGACACAGTAGACCCTGGGTCAAATCCTGCTTTTGTCATTTTTTTACCCATTTGAATTGTATTTATTTTTATTTTTTTTGATCAGTTATTTCCAGTGCGCAACCTTTTCACAGGATCAGTCAGCACTTATATGGTTATGGTTGTAAGTGTTTCTGTGAAAAGAAACCTCCTTGTAGAGTGTGTATAATATTAGTATGGCAGCCGACTGTTCTTTTATTTATTCATTTATTTATTTATGTATTTATTTAATTATTTTGTACTCACATTTCCCATGAAGAGGGCCAATGTGCTGTTTAGCCTCTTCCGCATCGAGTTGGTTGTGCCTACTGGAGCACGGCCCATTGGTGCATGTGATACTTTAAGTCTATTTGCCATAAACGTTTAAAGGATTTTCAGTCATCCTGTGCTGCAAATGTGTTAATTTCGTTAATATTTTTAATCAGATTAATCATGATGATAGATTAATCTATGTTAATGTTAATTCTGCCAATTTAAGAGCATTAAATCCATTCACCTCCCTTGCCCTGCTTCCCCTTTACTTAGTCTGTGCTATCTGGTTTCCAGGCCCAGCTTCACATTTCAACTCAGGGATTTTGAATAAAACAAATATTCTGCATAGACTTTTTTTTGTTTTCCTCCTCCAGAAAAGAGCCAATATTTTCAGGCCACCACACTCCCAAGCTATGACTCAGGCCTGCAAAGGTTTATTTTTGAAGGACCTTTTCATTTTGGTTGCACAGTGAGTGTGTGTGCTCCAATGTGAGATTGTTAAGTATTGTTTAGGAGTCGTCTGAATAAACTGAATAAAAAAGGCAGCAAACTCAGAGCTGAATTTAGGCAAACGCATTAAAGGAAATGAAATGTAAACTAAAACTTTTGAGAATATGTATGTTTCAGAAGGGAAACTATAAATAGACTGCACTTATCTAGTGCTTTCCACTTCAGTAGTCTCAAAGCACTCTAGTCACATTCACCCATTAACACATGTGCACACACACACACGCGCAAAAGGAGCAATGCCTCGCCCAAAGACACACATGGAAAGGGAACTTGCTGCCACCAATAAAATAGAAACTAAAACAGGAACTTTACCAAGTTGACATAGAAGAATGTAGAGGGAGACAATGAGTGTCTTTAAGCCAGTTCTTTGGTGGAGTCCCCCTCTGGGACAGGGACTTGATGGATGTTGCTCATTTCTTCTCCAGAGGAGATTAATGAGGAGAGGTCAAACTGTGAGGCCCTGGCACACACACACGGCTGCACACACTCACACACACATATGCTCAAATACACATATTCACATACAGGGAACAAGCTCTCCTTGGAGATTTACACCTGCTTTACACTTCAAGACACACACCAAACCCTTCCTCACAGATCCAAAGACACGACACAAGTTCGGGAAACGAGTCTTGGAGCAATATAGCCTTCATCAAAGAAACTTTGCTCAACTTCATTTCCTGAATTCAGATGTTGATTTAAGCGTTAGCAATACTTTGAAGGTTCAACCTGCATATTTGGAATGCTTGCTTGAAAAACAGAATTCTGTTTATGCAAGAATATTACTCTTTTATGGGAGCAAACTGAAGTAAACAAAGCTTATCAAGTTCATAGAGTCTGTGCAGGTCAGAAGGGTAAAAAGAGGCAAGCTGCACTGAATTACTGAGTTGACCTTAAGCATTTGTTGCACAGTGGTGTGGAAGACTTTACAACTTCTGATGGAATAGAAACAGTCTTAGTTTATCTTAGCGATAATCTTGGGCCTTGAGTGAGTCAAAATTAGTTATAAGTGTATGTGGGCATAAGTAGCAGTCTGTCTCTGTGTTCTCTGGGTTTCAACCAACTTCAGCATTGCTTCCCAGGATGAGGCAGATAAAAAGATAGGTAATTACATGGAATATTTGGTTAAATAGTCTCAATTGTTAAATGCAATAATCTTACATAAAACCAAACTCCTCAGACTTGTCAATGTGTTCAAGTTGAGTGGTGTCATTTTACTTGACGCCGCTTCACTTTTTCAATGGAACTTTTAAAGTCAGGCCAAGTGATGTACAATGTAATGTGCACCAAAACCTTTATATGTTTCTTTCTTAATAAAAAAACATTCTGAGTTATGTGCAAAAACCAAATTTGGAATGTTGTGGGGGTACTTTTTTCTTACCTGCAGAGAACTCAGAATTACCAATAAAGGTGTTCTGCATAATCATTGGTCTGACTATTGGTTGACAATATGCAGTGTATAGTGCATGGGCTGTGCTGTTTGACCGACCACTGAATGCGGTTTCAGCTTGTTTGGACCATGTCCAGGTCTGCTTGTGCAGTTGACAGGGTTTGGATGGTAATGAGTGATTTCAAGGATAGACCTTTTGTTATCTCACTATGAAACAGTTTTACCAACTGACCTCACCAAATAACACACATTTTACATGTTCTCCACCAATAAGTTTTCTAATTCTTGAATTTGAGCATCTTGAAAACAGACAGGAGGATAGTCACTGACCCTTTGTGAAAGCTGCAGTGCACCACAGCTTGTCCCAATAGCAGTGAGGATCCAGATTGTGTCGATGAAGGTTTCTACTCTATTATGACTCTGCAGAAAAGAAATGTCACTTTCCTCGAGAAGCTGACCTTCTCAAAAATGTACACCCACTTCCTGGCCACTGTATTAATATGCTGATTTTCTCCTTCCTAGCTTGAGAGTTTGATGGTTCCAGGGCTTTTCGAATCCTTTAACCCTGCTGCTATTGATGTTAGCAGGTGGGCATTTTGATTTGTTTTGGCTGCTTCTGAATTCTGTTCATGATACAAGTTAAAGGGAGAAGTCAGGTCCATTTGATTTTTTTTTTTTGGACGATCAGTTGTTAATGGAGACACTAACTTGTAACATTAATTCAAGACAATACATCACTAGGTCTTTTTTTTTTTTTTTTTTTTTGCACAATTTCAACTAATGTAGAACCTTAGCATCATAATCAAGTTAGTTTAACTTCTCAATGAACACAATTTTAGTAACAGGGACTTTGCTTACAGGTGGTCTAATAGTCAAACGTCCATAAAACATTAGTTTGCTTGACTGTAAACAATAGTATCATTCTCTTTCTTTATCATTGTTTTGCTTAAAAACTCCCCTTTTTTTAATAACTATTACCTTTACATGAGTTTCATGTGTGGGCTTTATGCCATCCTAAATTGCAGGGGGCAAATCAAAACTAGACAACAGTCCATAGTCGGCCCAAAAGTCATAAACTCTAGACAACTCTGCCAGAGAAAGTCACGGCAATATTTTAAAACTAGCTTCCAAATAGCTTCATTACACTTTCATAACTTATTTGTACACCATCACATTGCTGTAAAAGAAAAAAACTAATTTAGAGTTTTTTTCTTGCCTCTGCAGTTCTTTCATTGTACTTCTTGTAGCAGTCAAAGCAGGCAGCATCCTTGTGCTCAAATGGACAACTTGATTAGCATGAAAATATGTTTGAAAAGATACAAAGAAGAGGGAAAAAAAATGCTTACGTGGTTTCTGTCTACAGCTCAAGATCTTCCTCGATCTCATGTTTCATTGCTTCTCTTTTCTGCCTGAGGTCCACTTTCTCTTCTGCCTGGGTCAAGGTTTATGAAAGGTGGAACATCTGTTCTCTCATCAAAACTGAGCTTTCTGTATCTGGCTGAAAGGTTTTTTTTTTTTTTTTTTTTTTTTTTTTTTTTTTCCCCGCCATCTTTT
>OMNM01030894.1:12397-23719 GCA_900302745.1 Parablennius parvicornis
TTTTTTTTTTTTTTTTTTTTTTTTTTTTAACGTGATTATTTGTCGTGTCAATGGTAAACATTGCATTTATTATAATTGTTCGTTTGTTAGCCTTACTCTGGCTTTTTTGGTTGAAGTGCTTTGTTTTGATAGACAAATAAAAGCGATCCTGTTCGAGGAGCAGATATCTACTGTAGCGATAATGAGACCAGACCATCACAGGTGAAGTGGAGCCTCTTGTAAAATCGGGTGGGTGTTCCAACGTTCAACAACTGTTCGACAATAGGCTTCCGCCACGCGGAAAACAATGTCGATTTTTCCGTGTTTCCTCTTGAATGTGTGCAGAAATGCTTCAATAAACCACTGAAGAGTTGATTGTACTGGTTTACAGAACTCCGAAAGCAAGAACAGAAGTGGTTCAAGACCTTTTCCTGTTCTCCGGCTGCTACGTTCTCTGACAGCCGTGATTTCTGCGTGGAGTCCAATTTTCATTTATTGTTGGTTGACTGCAGAAGTCTAACCAGAAAGGGGGAGGATTTTGTTCTTTCCATTTATGGAAACTGAATTTTAACATCATGGTATCGTAATGAAGACAAGAAGAAAAAAAGAAGCGTTCATCAACGATCATACGTAGATTCTACAACAGTTGGAGTTGTATGTACGAGGTCCTTATGAATTTTAGCATGTAGGGAGCCTTTTAGTCCTTAAGGTGATGAGCAAGTGTTACCTTAAAACCTTTAGGTTCCATTTAAACAACCACATGAATCTTTTCTGAAACGAAAGCACCAAAACGATGCGTTTTCATTTAAAATGTTGTCGTGTTGACAGAGCATCATCGTTTAAATCCTGAGGAGGTTAAACAGGAACCAAGATTTGTTGCTTTTGGTCTGATTTACTAAAAGTTTCCCTGATCTACCAACATGATGAACCAAGACACTCAATGTAACACAATCATTTTAGTAGTTTAGCATAAATATGGGTTATCGGGTGTATTTCCCAGATTGGGCAAAACACTGTGAGTCGTTTATGCAAACAGAATAATGTATTGTTTATTATTACATCTATTTTCATCGTGTTTGAAAAGGTATGGGAAATCAATTATCCCATTACTGTGTCGAAAGGCATTTTCTTCAGCTGCCTCCCAATGACTTCCAACCATTTGGCCTATAACTGGATTTTCTGGACCAGCCTGATATATTCAATTTCTTAAGACAGGACTTCTACATTGACTTTCATTTCCAGTTAAAGTTTTTGCATGTAAATTTGCAGGCAGCAATTTATTGTTCAAGTGTGAAAATAAGGACCTTCAGGTGTTTCAAGTCACAATGTATGCTGAATCTCTGCAGTTGCAGTTTTTATGAACTGTGAATTTCACTCTCAGTGTGTGAAAATGTTCCGTGCTGCTGGTGAAATTGCTGGTAAATGGAGATGGACTTCACCACCCTGACAATAATGATTCAGTTGAAGACGTGGTGCTAAATTATCTGAATCCGAATCACACTGCATCCTGAGAAACCCACACCTTTCCTCTCCCGTCCTCTCTTTATGAAAGATTTGTGCTTATAAATTACATGGGAAGGTAAAATAGTAAAGAAGATTTTCTTGTTGCCTCAAACTCAATTGTTCACGTGTGAAAAAAACAAAAGCCATAGTCTATAAATTAAAAAGCCTTTAGACCAAACAATGTGTGCTGAGATTCAACCGTCACAGCCTTTCTTTCATTTTACTTGAATTGACAATCATTTATATTTCAGAACATATTTTCCATCTCTTCTCAACACTCCCTGAGCGAAAAAGCAATAGCTTTAACCACGACGAGAATCAGGACCTTCACTCGTCATATCTGTCAACAGATCTGCATAAATGTTACGTAACGTTGTTCTGCCCACTCAACACAGTTAATGAAAGACGTTCGCTCCCCGCACGCTGCAAGGCGACTTTGATTCGACACGTTTAGTCACACAAAGAAACACGGCGAGCGTGTCAACTCATTTCTGCTCGGCACTTCTCTTGTGAGATTGGATGCTGAGAAACGTGACTGTTGCTACAGCTTCTTCCTGCCGCCTCCTCCCTGCGAGGAAGAGGTGTCCTTCAGCTGGATCCTTTGAAGGTGAAGGAGAAGACCGTTCTCTCTCTGCTGCCACACCCCTCGGTGGTCTTTCTCGGTTTCTGCTGTGTCAGCACTTTTGTCATTTGATCACTCCGAGCTTTTTGAACATGAAGTGTGGAGACGCTTTCTGGTTCTCCTGGACGGGTACAAGGACGGGATAAGATCGAGGATCAAACCGAACCACTCTACCAGCTGATCCTCATATTGCACAGGCACGCATGCATGAATTAGTATCATAGGTATCATGATACTGTAGAATATAACTTCAAACAGTATTTTATACATTCATTGGATTATTTATCGATATATATAAAACACATCTATCTACGCACAGTCAAAATGAAAGCTTAATATAAAGTGTATAAAGGTAACTAAAGGCAGAGAACAGAATATCCCTAGATTTTCCCTGAGTTGATGTGTCCATCATATAATTCATGGAGGAAACAAGGAACAACATTTGCAACAGCAGAGAAAAGTGAAAGGAAACCAAACACTGGAAACTCAATACACCACAAATGTTCCCCTGTTCTTTTAAAGGACTGAATTTCAGTTTAATATTGTCACAAATAACGTCAAATAGTCAACAATGTCAGGTAAATACAACTGCCTCGCAATACCACTTTGAACCACAAGGTGGTACAAAAGTGGCAGAAGTAAAGTCTATATGGGAGCCATTTGAAGAGATGTATATACTGTATTTCTGTTTGAGAGTTAAAAAAAAACAAACTATGAATTAGTTTAATTTGTAGGGAGCAGACACAATAGATATGAGCACCGGGTTGTTCACCTTTTAAAAACAATGGCAACTGCATGATTTGGAAATGTGAAATTGAGACTTCATAATGATGTCAATCGTTTGTACAAAAACAGCTCCCTTTATATAAACAAATAGTAATCTGGAAACATATTGGCATAACAATCAAAGAGGAGTTAAGACGTTCAGACGAGGAACATCCTGGAAATGTCTCAATATGTGACAAAGAAATATTAAAACTGAAATCCCAGATTTTCTGGGCTGGCTGTGCCTTGATTGGTAGAGTCTCTCAGTCGGAAAGTTGGAGGTTTGATCAACATGTCAAAATGTCCTTGAGCAAGATATTGAACCTGATACTGCTACAACTGATTTGTGCATGAGTGATTGTGCTCAACAGTGTAAAGTGCTTTGAGGGCAAGAGTGCGATATATGTGAAAAACCATTTACCATGTAATGCATGTTGCAGCATAAAACCTTTTCATATGAAAAGTATTTTATTTTTAAGGTATTATTTTTACTTCCTGTGCGTAAACCATGAACTTTGACAATTATCTGCTCACAGTCCTACAGAGAGATTCAAACACCAGAAAACTAATCAGAAATGTGATGGAGTGGTTAGCACCGTGACCTCACTGCAAAAGGTTACTGGCTCGAGTCTGAGTTGGGGCGTGTTTCTGTGCAGAGTTTGCATGTTCTCCCTAAAATATTGCAATAAATATATATTTAATATGGCATGAGGTCAAATATGGGAAGGTAACCGTTGCCACAGTTACCTTGACAAAGTATTTTGATTACTGATTACTAGTTAGCAATATAAAAAGTAACTCACCTAACTGGTTACTTGCTTTGAAAAGTAACTAAGTTAGATATTGCCGATATAGCTTTCTATCAAAGAAAACTACAAAGAATTGTGTAACATCTCTGCAATTGTTTTCTTTTTGCAATGATTCAATGAGGCTGGACTGTTGGTTCCGATTCTTTTGTGTTACTGGAGTCAGAGTGAGTTGGTCTGTGATTGGCTGAGAACGGATACATACATACACACATACATATTTCAAAAAAGTTCATTTCATACTGGAGAAGAGGAGTGTCTTTCAATTATTTGATGAAAATCAGTTTGCCATTTATGTTGTTCAGGTTCTGATTTGCTGCATTCAGGAGAGATAAAGAGGTGCTGCAGGTTGTTGGCATGGCAGACTGCCTCTTATAATGCTGTGTGGATGTAGCTGGCATCAATCCGGAAACAAATAATCCTCATATCAGGAGTAAACATGTCCCCTTTGTGAACTGTTGATAGCTAATCAGGCAAACCTCTGCTACTGTATGTTCAGGTCGTGCTGCAAATTCAAGAGCTTAACGTTTTCTCATTTGGACAAAAAAAAAAAAAAAAGATTGAACTCTTCTGGTATAAAATGGAGCAGAGAGTGATTATAGAATCCAGTTTTACCTTCAGTTCAGCTATTTTCAATCCCCATCAGGGGCCTTTTACATTCGGATAGTCCCGGACTCAGTTCACTTGGGAGGGAGGAGAATTTTCACACATTTGTTTCGGGTGGCACACATTCACTCTTGAGATCGGACCGAATCGGCTGGAAAATGTCCCGCAATTGGTTTGGGGGCGCTGTCACCCAAAACAACCACTGACCAGATAGGAAGTAAGGAAGAAACACAACTCATTGATTGGTCCAGACTGAAAGCAAAAGTCGCTTTAGCCCGTGGTGGCTCGGCTAGTTGGCTTGTTGCTAAAGGCTAGACACAAACAACCGCGATATATAGACTTTTACACTGTTAAGGAGCGCCTCTCTCACTACTTCCTCCTCACTACTCTATGTCTGCAAGATATTTTCCAACTTTTTCTTTCTGCTTCTGTTTCTTCTGATTTGCTCGGCCGGCTTTGTTTTGGTTGCTATCCAGAATGCACTGCGTACTACATCACGTCCTCTCCCTCGCCCGCCTGAAAAGATCGTTTGCAGATGAACTAAGACCAAGCATTTCTAGGTTACCAGAGATCGCTTGTTAGCTCCGGTTCAGAGTTCGGGGGAGATATTTCACGTCAACCAAACAAAACCGTTTCCCCCTGAAGAGACTCCGGTCCGGATCAAACAGGGAAATGTGAAAACGCACTTTCAGATTGAGCAGGTGATTACTGATGCTCCGTTCACACTTCAACGTTTCAAGAGAAAATGCGTCGTTTTTGCATTTTCATTTAAAAAATTTTTTTCATTTACACAGTATTGTTTTCAATTATTGGGTGCTGTTTGTTTTTGGAACAAAATGGCACACACAGACAACAATACAAAACAAACTTTACCAATGAGAGTACACGAATATTCGTATCGACAGACGATTAAGTTTTCGATCAATGTGACTCTCCACTTTAAAACTACGCAGTCCCAGGACAATATAGACCGGGAGTCATTATTTTAGATAATTTTTTTTTTGTCCATCTACTCACAGATGTGCAGTAAAACTCTTTGCTACAATCGTGTGCATGTACAGTAGCAGGCGTTCAGAAAAATCAAATTTTCCTGTCTCAACACCCAAAATGCAATGAAAGATTTCCCTTTTCACTTGAAAACACTGTCATATAAACGGAGAGTTTCGGCCTCTTTCCAAGTTTTATTAGATGAGACAAATTTAACAATTTATATAATCACACCTCTCAACTTCTAATTAGATCTACCATCATATGATGGGATGGTCTCAAATTCAGAAAAGACGAGAGCAAGTTCTTTAACGCTCCTGCTTCTACTGTCTAATGAGCTTCAGGAGCCTCGGGAGCTGGTACAGACATCTAACCACAGATCTTACCTCCAAATATTTCACGTAGACACAGACTCCAGGCTACAGTGAACTGCAGCTTACCAACTATCCAAAAAGGAGAAAAAACAAATTTTCTGCACCTCCAAAAGCAAATCCAGGACGCTGATTTGCTATCACGAGAGACTCGGAGCCCACGGCTGAAGACACTATTTGATATTCTGTGGACCGAGCACCTGAACTTTATGACACATCGATAAAAGATGAGGAGTTAAAAAAAAAAAAAAAAAAAAAAATAGCGGGATGTAAACAGATTCGAGGGGAAGAGCAAAGGGGACGAGGAGGGAATGAAAGAGCAGAGCAGCCAGCAGGAGGAGGACGGAGGAAAGCGTCTGACCTCCGTCACTGGAGAGAAAGATAAGAGGCCTTCGGAAGGAGACTCGGCTCAATCAAGCTCAGTTTGATGTCCAAGCAACAAGTTTATGCTTGTAATTAACCCTTGTTGCACTTTTGTTTTGAGGCGTAGTGCAATTATCAATGAATTTTGTTTGAGTGAGAGGAAAATCAATGTAATTAACCAAGTTATAAACAATTGATGAACCTTTGCTTTTGAGCTTTACTAATCAATATTCTTACATCAGAAAGTGATCAGCCGTAAATCACGAGCTGGTTTGCGTGTGAGATGAAGCAGTAATGAACTTAATGAGCGTCTGTTTTCGAGCAGCTGGAAATCAGAGCTGAAACGACCCTCTCAAGAAACAAATATGTTGCTTTGTTGCAGCCCACAAGCTGCAAGGCCTCACCTCCACCTGTGTGTTATCTATCGACTTTTCCTGAACCCTGGCAGCGTTTAAGTGCCGGCCAGGATCAGGAACATCTGAACATCTGAATTCTCAATATGCAAAGGAAAGCAGGGTCATTGCTTCCTTTCTATCCTCCTTCTGCATAGGAACCAGTAATGTATCCTTCAGCAAAGGAGACGACATCATGCTGCCCTACAATTCCTTGTGGCGACAATATTTAAAGGGACCCGCTCATCAGAGCGTTCAGGGAAACGCATGATGATTAAAAAAGGGACGTAGATCATGTAAGTCACCAAAGCAATTGTTATCAAAGCAACAGTTTAAAGATTGAATAACATTAAATCATCTAAAACCCAGATCCCAACTAGGAATGTTCTGGATGTTGTAAAACAAACAGTAAAGTCTACATGTCAGTGTGTACTGATGTGTATGTTGGTTCTTATGATATGATACATATTATCAAATATTATGAGATTATAATTGATATAAAACAGACAATCGTTCAAGCAAAAGGGCTCAGAGACATTTTTAGCCACATTAGACTTTATTCAACATATTTCATTCACCTATGAATGATTTGTGCTGTTGTACATTTGTATGCTTTCATAAAATCATACTTAATTTTGATTAATGTTGATTTCTGAGTGGATAGTGAGTGTGTGCAACCATGCCCAATGTGACGTTCTTTGAGTTCCACTTTAGTTCCTCTTAGCCTCGTAAGGTCTCCTGCGATATTTGAGTTTATATCAGTGGTTAGACGCACATTGGAAAGTGGTAGAAATGCACTTTTAGTCAATTTTCGGAAATTTGTAGTTTGTCACCCGGGCAGATGTCACTAACTTGCGCTGCTGTCGGATCACGATGACGTCACCTCGTAAAAACTGCAGTCCGACCGTCACAACAACGTGATCACCTTTCACTAACTGTTTTAGGAAGCCCCCGAATGCCTTTCCTTAACCCCGTGATGTCGTCCACAGGGTGAAGGAAAAGTAGATGGGAAAGGAGGAAGGAGGGACTATTTTGGAAGTACCCCAGGATTCGAGGATGACGGCTGATTGGCTCAGCTCCAACCACCAGCTGATGCTATTGAACAGCTCCAGCAGACTCCTCACGGCGGCTGATGTGGGAGGTGTCCGCACCGTGTGACCCCAAAAACCTTGATGTGTGTTGGAACTAGTTTGTGTGATCTTTTAATCAGCTCCACTCTGCTCTTCGAGTGTTTGAATTGTAGGTAAACCTTAGTCAACTTGACCCGTTGTCAAGCAGTTTGGTGAAGATACCAGCTATTTGTTTTGATTTAGTTATGTCTTTTTGTTTGTTTCAGGTTCGCCACTTGTGTTTGGTAAATTGGTGTTATTTTGAAACTTTAGTTAATGGCCTTCTACAGAAAAAGCTGCCTTTTTGTTTTATTAAATCCGTCTGCCACCACACCCCCCCTTCCCCTTTTTATGATGGCAGACGTCAGACGCCTGAGTATACAACCTACTGTGCTGCCGCCCACTGGACGCAAGTGTGGAGTTGACGCTATGGTTTCCGTATGGAATCAAAATCATTCATCAAAGATCAAGAGATTGAAGTTGCACCAAGAAAGGAAGTTGAAAAGTTAAAATAAAAAAAAGTTCATTTAAAAATTAAAATGTGTCAAAGTTGTGCAACCATGTGCAGTTTGAGGTTGAATTCAGAGACAAATACTGAGGGTCCCAAGCTGAAAGGAGGCCCCCAAACGAGGACTGGTGTTACTCCTAAAAAAAAAAAAAAAAATAAAAATAAAAAAATGTCATTTCGAAATTAGTTCGGAATCGAAAAGAATGAGTAACCCTGTTGGCCTCTCGCTGCCTACTGCTGCTGCTTTAAAGAAAGAATGTCTTACTGTCAATGTCACTTTCTCCTAGTCTATATATATTCCTGCCCCAGTGACGTATGCGATGAAAAGGAACTGGATGGGTACAGTAATCTAAGGATTTTTCTGTGTTTCCTCCCTATTCCTGCTCCCGCTAATGAGACGAACTGTTCAGCTATAAGGACGAAGAAAAGCCGAAGTGAGGTCAAACGCGTCAGGAGAGGCTCATGCGACTGGTTCAGCACTGTGACGTTTGAAGGCCTTCAGACATGGAATACACGGTGTCTTCAAAAGGAAGGAAATTCGATTTTGATCTTTAAATGGTCAGTGGATTTTACTTACAAAGTGCTTTCACGGTCACCCGTTCACACACACATTTACACACCAATAGAGGCGGCGGCCATGCAGAGTGCTCAGTCCAGCCGTTAGGAACAATCTGGGGTTCAGTGTCTTGCTCAAAGACACATCGACATGTGGACAGATAGGAAATCAAACCTGCAACCTTCCAATTGAGATTTTAAAGAGATTTTGTTAAAAGTAAATGTTTTCTTGAATCATCAGCATTACAAATGGTCACTGTTTAATCTTGGATCTGCGCCAGTGTATGCGATGGCGTCTCTAAGAGCGCTGTCTACACAACAACGTCTTCAAGTTGCTTTTTGTGTACCGGAAGAGCAATCTGTTCATACGAAATGTCTGTGAGCTCGCCATTGTCAATAATTATACAATTGGTTCTCTCTGTGCATGTGTGAGGTGGTTTCATCGTAAAAACAAACTCATGGCTTTTTCAGTAAAGTTGCCATGCGAAGGTGAGATTTTCTTGAAGAAAAACACAAATAAGATGCCTGTTCACCTGAAACGTATGTTGTGTAAACGGGGCCTGAGGTGCTTCTTTCTTTCCTGGAGGCCCCAGAGAGTCTACAAACACCCCTGAGCCCATTTCAACTCGTTGTGTTTCAGCCAGTTGACATGACGGAGAAGCCTGTTTGCATTTTCCTTGCCAATGCAAGTTTTTCTCATTCGCTGTTCAGTCAAGTGCACCGCCATAAAAATAAGCACAAGTCTGCAAACGTTTGAAGCTATCTCTGGTCTTGAAAGATATTCCATCTCCCCAAATAGTCAGGAGCTTTACCTGAGCAACCGTTCCTTATCATCATGCCGAGAGATTCACTTTGGCTTGCAAAAAACAATCAGACTCTGGTATATACTTAGTTTCAACTGTGCCCGAGTGCATTTTTTTGTTGTTGTCTATCTTTGGGTCGAAAATTGATTTGAGCAAATGACTGTGGATACTTTTGACCTTTCACATAATCCTTGGTGCTCGCTTAGAATGGAAGAGGAGTATGAAGCATGTCCTCACATGAAAAATGAGCATCTATGCCTGAGACAGTGATGTGACACGTATGAGCAATGTATAGTCGACATTATATTCAGACATGAATACATAATAACCCGCTATTATTGAGGATATTCAAATCATTGTCCACAAAAGGTAACCCTGACTCAGCTTGCCAGCCTGACGCTGGTTGCGCTGAAAAAGCAAAAGAAATCAGTATAGAACCATCGGTGTTTCACGCTGATGTCAATTTTTTTAGATTTTGTCTTTGTCTTTACCGGCAGATACTAATGTGCCAGTATCAACCCGCAGGTTCAAATGCGTGTGGTTTTATTACAAAAACAACCAACAGCACCAATTAGTGTCCCAATAATTGTGTCATTTCCATGAAAACGTGTCAAAGCAAATCTTTTCTGAAACAAAAATGCAAAAGCTATGCATTTTCACTTGAAATGTCGTTTTTGTAACCGGGGCCTAAGGGAGGAGAGTAGTTCACATTTTTGCTGGGTACGTTGGCACTGCGGTGTTTGTGCCTCGCAGCAGTGTGTGAAAGCTAGAAGCTCATCGGGCTATTTGAATCAATCATAACATGATGTGGTACTTCACAACAGCATTGCCTGCTGAAGCCAGCAGTTGTGGCCAAACAGAGCAAAGAATAAACAGTGCCAAGAAATCTTATCTTCTTTACTTGTTTGTGTCATGTTTGGCACGATTGTATGTAGACTTACATCGACATGCAACAAAGATAATGAACACCGATGCAAAAGAAAACCCTTTCATTGTTAGAGAAAATGGCAACTAACATTGCACTCATGTCGACACACTCTTCCCACCTCAGTGTGATCAATACCATTAGGCTCAAAAAGCACCGGCACCCAGACAGATGATGTATTGAATGATGGTGTCTGAGCCACAGGGAGTAAATGGCTGAACACATTCTCAAAGTGTCTGAAATGATTCATAAATGATGCACAATGAGTTATTCATTGATGTATTTGTTTGTGTTGGTGGCCTGAAGCTAATTTATAACACTTTGAACATATTGCGAAAACAGATGTCGAACGTTTGCCGCTTCAGTCCCACTTATTCATGTGAAGTCCCCACACGAAGACACAGTTATATCACACAGCCAGCGAGTAATGAAGATATTGTTAAACTCTTAAATCATGTGTGAAATAAAAACCCTGGTGTAATGGAGGAGGAATGCCTGAGTCCTCACCTCCTGACAGAAACGATACCGGAGTGCAATGTGTCAGCAACTCGACTTAAAGGAGAGCTTCACTTCACGTTTTCTCAGCTGTGTTGATGCAGGTTCTACTTTTTTTTTTATTCTTACAAAAAATGCAAGTTTGAAATTAAAGAGCATTTTGGCCACATTACCTGGTGGAACTCCATCCATCCATCCATCCATCCATCCATCCATCCATCCATCCATCCATCCATCCATCCATCCATCCATTTACTTTTATTATGTGTTTTGTGTGGTTATGCTTGTTGATTTTATAATATGATGATGTCAAGTGATGTAAAGCACTATAAAAATTCTATGTACTATTATTATTATTACTAATTACTATTACTATTACTATTACTATTACTATTACTATTACTATTACTATTATTATTATTATTATTATTATTATTATTATTATTATTATTATTATTATTATTATTATCATTATTATTACTATTATCTCTACTGGGTCTTGCGCCCCTGAAGGGGAGGCGATCAGGGGGCAT
>OMNM01030901.1:2725-19630 GCA_900302745.1 Parablennius parvicornis
TGTGATCACAAGAGCATGTTCCTTCATGGAGCTGTGCTCACTGGTTCGCACGCACGCACGCACACAGACACACACACACACACACACACACACACACACACACACACACACACACACACACACACACACACACACACACACACACACACACACACACACACACACACACACACACACACACACACACACACGGTGCAAAAAAGCAATCTGTGTGCAGACAGCTGAGTTCATGTTTTGGCAAACGGAGGAGCGGTGAGTCGTCACTCAGGTGTAATAATGTTGCTTCTTTCAGATGAGAGAGCAGCTTCAGAAAAAGCAGAAGAGAATTAGAAAATCAAACAGAGTACAGAGGCTGCGATCTGTCCCACGTTTGCCGTCGTTAAAAGCAGAAATACGTTGGGACTCCTCAGCGTCTGATGGATGTAAATCTACGCCGTGTGGAAAGATAAATACGTGCAGTGCATTTCTCGTTGTCAAAACAGTAAAATCAAAAATAAAAACCAGCTGTGGTTTCATGTGTGACTCCTGTGTGGCTCACTGGTGACATGATCGGTCGTTACATCTGACACGCCGCTTTTTATTTTGACTCGATCCACCTGAAAGCAACCTGCTGCAGCGGATTAATACGCCGCTGAAAGTAGTCCAACAACATCATTCTTCTGCTGCAGTCCAAGTATTTTTTTTTTTAAACGGCACATTGGGCTAATTTACTACATTACACTAGAGAGTCTACAACAAATACAAATAATAGACTAGATTAAGATAACAATAATATTTTAAATAAACAGAAACACTGAGGTAGATGAAGTAATGTCTTATTGCTTATTGTTTCTTTTGTGCGTTTGACTTCTGCCATTTATTGCATGTTAATCATGATTAACAGTTTCTTATTTGAAATGTATTACAATTAAAGCCATAATTTAAAATGACAAAGTAGAAGATACTAATCCCGTGTGCTGCTGCTCTGGATCTGCTCCTCAGTACATTTACTTGATTGGATGATCATGTTTTGTCCTGACGTACATGCACAGGACCTCAACCTGCTCATTGTTGAAATCATCCCCTCCATGACAGTAGGTGGCAGTATCCACACTTTGTTCACTTTGTTTGTCAGTATCGGGGGCATTTCGAGAGATCTACGATATCACAGGCAACAACAGTAGTTGCGAGCTAGAAACGTGAGAGGCTGAAGATGTTTCTTCTGTTTGACATCCTGACGGGTGAGAATCCGAGGAGGAGCTTTGAACCCATGAGGAGAACATCCCGTCCTGTTCACACTAATAAAATTCTGTTTTTCATCTCCAGCAGACCTGAACATCGTCACCTGTGTGAAAGCGGCTGGATTCCAACATGTGGAGCATATAAACTCTTTGTGTGTGCAGACGTGTTTTCGAGCGACGCCTTTTCTTCTCTGATCGACCGCCGCATATCTACATTCCTGTTCTTCTTCTCCTCCCTCTCTCTAGCTCTCTCTCTCTCACACACACACACACTTGAGCGTACGGCCCGTTGGGAGACGCCATCTTCCACTCGCAGCGCAGCAGAGCAGGGAGGGAGTTGCCTAGCAACGGCTCTCTCTTGAAGAAGGCCTGAGACGGCCATCTTGGATTTGGAGCATCAGATGTGAGAAGTGGGCTAATGATACCTGCCAGGGCGTGTGTGTGTGTGTGTGTGTGTGTGTGTGTGTGTGTGTGTGTGTGTGTGTGTGTGTGTGTGTGTGTGTGTGTGTGTGTGTGTGTGTGTGTGCGTGCGTGTAAAAATAGTGTGATC
This sequence comes from Parablennius parvicornis, assembly GCA_900302745.1. Taxonomy (NCBI): domain Eukaryota; kingdom Metazoa; phylum Chordata; class Actinopteri; order Blenniiformes; family Blenniidae; genus Parablennius; species Parablennius parvicornis. The sequence goes on from OMNM01030901.1 coordinate 4,496, forward strand.
ATGGGTGTCTTTCTGATGCTCACCGACTCGCTCATGTGTTGCTGGCCCATCTGTGAACAGAATGACCATGACACAGTCAGTGTGTGAGTGTGTGTGTGTGTGTGTGTCTGTGTGTGTGTGAGACAAGGTGATGCAGTGATTGATGAGACAGTTGCCATTCTTGCTAATGCAAAATGCACCTATCCCTGAAGGGAGCAAATGCCACATCACACACAGATACACACAAAGGGTTGCAACTGCCCTACCTAATTACCCCTCTAGTCAGGGCACTGTGGTGTCTTACAGTCACACATTCAATATGATTCCAACAATGTGCATAAATATACTGTAGTTACATGGACGGGCAGTTAAGCAAAAAAAAACACTGATGATGCAAACATGTTTGTTGGGTTATGGTGAAAATTTTCCAACACGCTTTTATCTCCTCCAATGAAACATCTAAAATAATACTCACCACAGCCAATTTATTTTGTTTGAGTCAAACTGTTTAAATTTTTCCTTTCATGTCCTCTGACTTCCTCTTTCATTTACAACCCTTTAATACAAGACAAAAACGGGTCTAAAAAAGACTTAAAACATCAGATTTCATTTAATGTATAATTAATAGAGTATATTATAGCTAATCTATAACTAATAGAGTATATTATAGTACATATAGTATATTCTATATGTCCAGGAAACAGTAAATTGGTCATTAGATAATCACTAATACTAATGTGATTAACATATTTACAATATATTACAACTGTGTGTGTATGTTTCTGTGCGTAAGTTTGTGTGTGCGTCGGGGCAGGTGGGGTTTGGAAGTCGGCCTGTGTGTCTGAGTGTTTGTGGATGTGTGTGCACGTTAGCGTTAGCGACGGGAGCTGTTAGCGGGGCAGGCGGCAGATGGGCTGTCGGCCTTAATAGGGACTGAGCGGGTGCGGAAAGGTGACAGCTCCACAAGGGAGGGGCGTGTGGAGAGGGAGAAGAGTGTGTGTGTGGTGAGGGAAGAGAGGGATAAAGGGAAAATGAATTATCTGTGAAGAAAAGTGTGAATCAGCTGCGCAGAGGAACGCACCTCCCGGGAGCAAGAAGTATCTTTTTTAAAATTCCATTAATGCTTTTAATAGTTTACACTACATAGATAAATAATCATGTCGTTTCAGAAACAAAAATATTAAACAGTGTCAGTGGTCGGTGTGGAAAGCATTAAATATTTATTTGTTTCAGGTTATATCTTTAAATCGTAATATACTAGAAAAACATGGAAATGAGAAAAAAAAAGTGCAGCTTATGCTAATGAAAGAGCTTCTGATGACTTCAAAAAACATCACTGCTTATCGTGAAGGTTTGAAATTATTAAGAGAGATTTGAACATTTCCACATCAATTTCCATTCATTAGTTGGTTTATGTTAAAAAAAAAAAAGACATGAAGCGCTGCTGTTTCAACACTAAACAAAACTAAACCTAATGAAAATTTTTTATTCACTTTCAAAATAAATTTCAAATATTTAGTGCACTTCTACTTAATCAAGAACAGTCCAGTAACTCCATGGACACTTGCGCACACAAACATACCTTGTTCATGGATTAACTTATAGACGGTGCGAAATGTGAAAAATCTACGCAATCACAAGACTCTGCACTTCTATTTTAAAGCAGGGTGGGTGGACAGTTGGGGAAGCGAACAAGCAGCTACAACGTAGAGTTTGTTCTGTCGAGAAGAAACGCTCACTGCCGGTTTCTTCCATAGAATTTTGTCACTGACGTGCTTAAAGTCGAGGCAAAGGTTTAATGTTTGTTTTAGAATGAAAAACCATGAGCAGGAGCAACATTAGTAATTCATGCTCTTATTGAAAAAAAGAAAAGTAAAGTCCTTTTCAGATGAGATTGAAGCACGACTCTCAGATTTTCAAAATATGTTAATTTGAGAGAATTGAAAGTTTCAGTATTTTGTGAATTTATCAATGATCCAAATTGAAAGTTTGATACTTTTGTGTGAGAGAAGAAATTACACAGTTCATTTGAAAAAAAAAAAGGTAAATTACTCTTAAATTTACTTTATTTAAGGTGATTGATAAGAGACAGAAATACAAAAAGGAGAGAAAGGAAGAAAAAATAGAAAGAAGAAAACCTGAAGCGTGAGGTGGGATGGTGGGCTGCCCTGTCATTCTCTCCCCATCAGGCACACACATGAAGCATGATGGGAGGATGAGAGGAGGAATATTTCACTGTCAGTCGGAAGGCGGCATGGTCATTCATTTCTCTCTCTCCCTCAGTATCTAAACCTTTTTACGTTCTACTGTATCTTTCCTTTTTTTTATTTTTTTTGTCTTTTTGAATCCCTTTACACTCTGTCGAAACAATGACAATTTAATCATACTCTCGGCCCGGCCATGTAGAGGGAGAGAACAACCCAACCAGCCAATCTATAGGGCTCTCCCGACGGACGGCACCGCAGAAAAAGTGTAAAAGACAGACAAGACGCTTGAACCTGAATCATTCTCTCAATCCTCTTACACATACACACGCACGCAAACACGCACACACACAAAGCGGACACACGAAGCACCTCTCCATCTAAATCTGCTCTATTGTGGCCCAGTCTCCACTGTCTCCTCCCATTAGGAGTGAGAAGTAGCATTAAGAGCCCTGAGCACAACAAGATGGGCTCGCTCGTACACACACGCACAGACAAACACACACACGCACACACACACACACACACACACTTTTCCCAACCTTGAGCTCAATTTTTTTATAGTAATCAGAGATGAAACAATAATACATCTGTGTAAAGTATAAACTAGGAAAAGACAACTTCTTGACTGCAATAATTCACCCAATTATGTACACTCACTAAGAAAGCACACTCACTTTAACTTCTTTCTAACATGCAGTGCACTTCCAAAGTAGAAACTTTTGAGGAAAAAAAAGGCTCGAATAACGGAAAAGTCAGCATGTAGAGGTGAAGTTCTGAGGCGGAGCTTAAATGATTTGATAGATTGTGTTAATAGTAATAATAATTGAATGCACATTTTGATGTATAGATGACAGAGATGTATGGATGATGGAACACGGGGAATGAGCAGGAGAGCGGCGCGGACAGAGCGATGGGGGAAGGAGAAGAGATGAAAAGAGATGCGCGGCATTGCTTCTCACTATATCACTCTCTCTCTTCTTTCAATCACCGCTTTGGCATTCAATCACACACACGCACGCACGCACGCACGCACGCACACACGCACACACACACACACACACACACACACACACACTCATTACCTTCCTCATCCTCAACAACAGTCACCACAACTCATGTTGCTTCTTTACCTTTTTTAGATGACCAATTCGAAGTTTAAAAATTTCCTCTTGCTCGTGATATTCTGCCAGCGACAACCTGCGTGGGAACAAACATGACAACACGTGACGATAAGTGACATCTGCCAAGACGCCTCCCAACCCGGCTCCCGTTTGTGATCTCACGTTTCGCTCTCCTGGCCGTTGCTCCTGCTCTTCCGTCGGTTCTGTTCCAGGTTGGGTGGCGGCGTCTGGGCCATGGAGGGGGGCTTCCTCTTCCCCAGCAGCTTCCTCTGCCTTTCGATGTCTTCCCGCTGCGAGTTGATCCGCTCCTGCTGCCTGCGACGGAAAAAAAAAAACATTTTAACAAACCTGTCACGAACGTCTTCGCTGCAGAGCAGAATGCAAACATATGGTTGAGTCTATTTGCATGCTGACTTGATGAGGTTCTGGAAGGCGTATCCATCTGTCCACTGCTCGGTGAAGGAGGCTCCGTGACGGACGGTGGTGAAGTGACCCAGACGGAGGCGGTCCTGCATGCTCTTGTCCCTGCAAGCCAACTTCTCCTGTTTGGACTATTAAAACAAAAGGAAAGAGAGAAAATCTCTCAATCTGCTGAATACTGCTGCAGATTTCCACCACAAAACCGTTTTATAGATTAAAATCCGTCACTTCACGAGTAAAAACCGTCACCAGTAAGTGTGGTTCTCTCACGTAAACAAACACCGAACTCATCCCAACCTTCTCAACCAGCAGCTTCTTGCTCATGGTCACACATTTGTTCAGTCGTTCTTTGTAGCGCTCCAGCATCTTCTGCTGCTCGTCTACCTGCCGCCTCAAGTCGCAGTTCGCCTGCCGAAGGAAAACGAGTCACTCTCATTAAAGCAAAGACGGGAACGTTTGGTTTGACGGTACATATGGCATTGGAAGTCTGAAAATCTGAGTGGACTCTGAGGTGAGGAGAACCGGCAATATGGGCGTAAACACGTGACCATATCTACGTTTACGACCTTAAAAAAAAAAAAAATCTATTAAATTCTTTCCAGTTGAGAGATCAGTTTGTCCTGTTTACATGAACATTGAATAAATGGAGTGTAAGACTTTTAGAAAATGTCCCACATCCAGCTTTGCATGGAAGCAGAGAAGCTTGTTTTTTTTTTTGTTTGCATGACTTTTGAAATTGCAAAAACAACAAAATACGAGTAGAGAGAACTATTTGTGAGATCTGGCAGCACTCTCTCCTGCAGGGACACTCTGATAAAAACACTTGAGCTGATGTGACGACGTGTAACAGAAGTTGCAACAATGTAAATTAATCAAATCAATCTGATCACATCAATAGACAGCGTTACCTCCACCAATACCATTGTATTTTCAACCAGGTAAGGCCAATTTCATCAGATTATACATGATTTTAATCTGATTATTTATGGTACATGTAAGTTAGTGGTAACAGTAATTGTCAAAATGCAAAATACATATATGTATTTTTTCTGACATTAAAAAAAAAGTATTAATTGTCATGTAAATTGGCCGTTATTCAGAAATATATATATTTCTTTGTACGCTATTTCCAAACATGTAACTGTACGGTTGATGTAAGAGGTTTAGCTCTTCTCACCCTCAGCAGGTCGTCTATCCTCCCTTCCTTCTTCTCCAGGTCGGAGTTCTTGTCTTTCTCCAGCGCTTTCAGCTTCATCAACGTCAGTTCCGACTGGAGACGAAGGACGAACACAAACAAACCTTCAAACATCTTGTATTGTTCAAAAGATTAGACGCAGACTTTAAGTCAAACACCAACACGACACTCCAGGTTGTCTTCAAGCAGAATCAGCTGCTGGAACTTTGAATGGAAGATGTAAATTTAGACCGTCGACCTTTGATCACATTTTTGGGGAAATCGGCCGAGGAACAGCGTAGGAGGAGATTCCATCTGACCTTTAATTCAGGCTCACGAGTGCAACTTCTTAAATGGCAGCACAAGTTTAAGATTAGAGTGTGATGAAGGTGGTAGGGTTTGGGAAGTCTCTCAGACTTTTACCTGGATGGCTTTGTGTGAGCAGGAGTGTGCGGGGGCCGTTTTGACCGAGCTGCAGGATGAGGAGTCTGTGTGGGCCGAGCTGGTGGACGAAGGACTGCCGTGCTGAAACTGATTCCCAGAGACACAGAAAATGAGGAATGCAGAATTAAATGAGGGGGGAAACATGTTGCAGACAATAGAGCAAGAACAGAAAGGAGGAAAGTGAGATCACAACAGCAACACTAATCACCACAAAACAAACCGAAGCAGAAAAGTCCATTCATCAGATATAAAACCTCATTTTCTACTAAAATAACAGCTACACTAAATATGTTTGTTATTTCAATAAAATAAAATATATATGCTCTCCCTCTCAAAATGTTAATCTTTTGTCATTTTTCTAACCCTAACGTTGAAGCTCTGCTGCTATAACGTCTTTATAGAAGTTGAATTGGACAAGATTTTGTAGTTTGATGAAGAAAAATGTCAACATACGATGAATGGAAATGACAAGTGATCGTTGATAATTTACTGAAAGTAAAGTTAGAACTTCACAAGGTTTATAGATGATTAAAGTTTGTATATCTTGCTCTCATGTAGTCATTCTCCGGTTGGTGCTTCATTTATTTATATTTGTTTCATTTCACACCTCAGTCTTTGAGGCCTCGTCTTGTCACAGACTTTTCTTTTTGACCATTTTGAGAACTTTGTTTATTTAAGACAACTGAGCTTCAATTCTGATCAATGATAAATAAAACGCTTCATAGCATCACTTTGTTTCCTCACAATTTAAAAAAAATCTTTTATGAGTTCCTGACTATTTAAAACAGGAGCAGTCATGATGACCACGTGCACCGTTTCAGTCTGACATACCAGAGAAACTAACACTGAGACAACTGCAATAAAAATGTTATTATCATTTTTTTTTTTAAACAAGTTATTAACAGTTTATCAAGAATTAACTATCGGGTCAATTAAGACCTCGCTTCAAGTGAAAACGCTTCATTCTTTGAGATTTCGTCATTTACACACGAGCATTTAGAAAACGACGTTGCTCAGTAGGATCGTTTCCTCCGTCTACGAGGAGACGGGCCCTGAGCGTTTTCAGAAAGTCTCGTTTTCACTCATCTACATGGCGACGGAGTCCCCCTGTTTTCAAAAAGTTGTGTTTTCAGTGGCTCCAAGTACAAAAGGACACCCTGAACACGACAAATGTTCTGTGTTTTCACTTGCAAGCGGGCCCCACCACCACACACTGAGCTTTTCCGGGCATAAATGCGACCGTACTTTGCATTTTCTACAACCAAACAAAAATAATCAGAGTTTAAATTTAGACTAGCAACCTAAGAACCGAAGCTTTTCCTAATAAACAAACACACAAACTTCAAACTCGAAGTAGCTTTGATGCTTGAAGCTGGTAGACAAAGAGCAGAGAGGTGGAGAACTACAAAGATGGCTGCTGGTGCTCACCAGGAGATTAGACAGTGAGTGCTGTGGAGAGGAGCGCACCAGCACGGGGATGCCCCGGGCGGGACTGGTGCCAGAGCCACTGCTACCGGCAAACTGACCACCGGGGCAGGTGATAAGAGGGTGGAGACGAGACGGAGAGAGAAGAACAAGAGTGTTTTGGTTTTGGAGGGAAAAAGTTGGATGAGAGACAATCAGAACAAAGAGGGTGACACATCGCAGCACCGCTCGGAGTGATCTGAGAGAATGCACACAAAGAAGTAGTTCCGACACACACGTGAGTTTGTATTCACCTCGAAATAGTCGCTTATTTTGTGTCCTCTTCCCTTCCCTGCAAAGGAGAAGACAGACACCAGTTGAAACTTCAGACTAACTTGAAAACATTTATGACCTGTGAAAGAGGAAAGGAGTGAAGGAAGTGAAAGTGTCTGCATAAGGAGAGCTGGCAGGAAGAACACCGGACTCACCTTGGCTGTTGTTGTCGAAGGCGTCTGCTTTTCTTTTCCTGCTTCTCTCCGTGGCCCTTTTCTCTGGCGTCTGCGGAGAAAATCAGCTTGAATCCAACATTTATTTAACGAACGTCGATGCACCAGCTGAAGCTGCTGAACGCTCTCTTGTGGTCTTTAAAACAATTATAGATTATATTCTTCATCCATTGCGAGTAAATAAATAACATTTAACAAATAACATGGAGACATTCTCCCTGATACAAGTTCTGAAATATCTAAATTATTTTCACTTCATTACAATCGTATCCAGACAAACATTATTTCACTTCTCTCAAACTCCCCCCTTGTGAATATTATTCGCTGCGTTTCCCGTTTATTTCCTCCTTTCTTTGCTTATATTAGTCAACATAAACCCTGTACATATTAATATTTATCTAAGTTGTGTCTTATTTATTCTGTGTGGAGCAAAGTATTTCTGTGGGATTAATAAAGTATTCCTACTCTTTCAAATATAAGTAATAAGGTCAAACAGAACTGCGGTATTTTCAATATTTACTAAAGCCTTTGATCCAGTGCACACTTTCAAACACTGCAGGATAATATCTGGCTGTTTTCTAAAAACTGAAATGTCGTCTATTGCTCGTTTTGTTGGTGTGTACGTCTTTATTCTACATAATGAAGTGTTTGTTTACGTTGCACATTGCTTCCACAAACAGCTGAACAGCACAGGGACAGTCAACAAGAACCACTGGTGACTTTCATCTTGCTCGTGTCTCTTCATCGACTAACCTCGAGCTCCTTGTCACTGAGTGATCCGGCGCTGCACAGCGACTGGTTCGACGATTCACTGTTGGCTGAACCCTGAAGTAGACGGCGGAGACAACTGGCGTGATTAGACAGTCAAGGAAGATATTTACATGACACGCGAGAACCTGTTTTATGCTGAACTTTAAAAAGCAGAATTCCAGTTAAACATCTATAACACCTGCGACTGACAAGAAGTGCCAAGGCTGGCTGCTTCGGAGAAGGCATAATATGCTTCCTGTTAATCTGCAAAGTGTCAGTTCACATCCAGTTGGTGGAATCAGCTGGCGTCTTTCATGGCCAGCTGCACCGCGCGATGAGACTAAGAAGCAACAGCAGGCTTACAGGGGCAGGAGGCTAATGCTGTTAAGGCCTGCCGACTTTCTGCTGCTCAAGGTCAAATATACAGCAGAGAAATTCACTTTTTTGTATCTTTAAATCCCTCAACATGAACCCTACGCTGTGTTTGCTGCAGTTCTTGCAGTTCTAGCTCTTTCCTGCATTTACTGTAGTCATCATTCACGCACTCGTGCCACAGTGAGCAGGCCAAACAATCCATCTCAGAGCTCGGCGGAGGCCCGACGCACCAACAGCAGTGATTGCCATTTTCTCAAATGCTCACACACGCACACACACACATACACTAATACCCGGTTCAGCAGCAGGCTACAGCAGAGTACGCGAGCCAACGCTGTGGGCTTCAGCTGCGGTGCCATTTCAGTGTCGCTGGTCTCCAGTGAAACAAAGAGCTGCTGGCAGGCTCCCGTGTCAGCTTAAACAGAGCTCGTCTTGTTTCACCTTTAGCTCCAGAAAACAGATCATTCCACAGAAGGAAGGCTCTCAAACATGGAGCTCGCTGCAGCCCCGGAGGGCTCTCAAGTTTTTCTTCAGGGAAAATAACCAACATATGTACGTGCACTCCCAGTGGGGTTATGGGATGCACGCCAGAACAAAAACTACAAGCTACTTATTTGTATCCATAAAAAGATTTCAGTAGCAATAAAAAAAAAAAAGGAACCGTCAATTTAGTTTTTCGAGCACATGTTACTGCATCTGCAAAATCAATCTGTACTTTCAATCAGCAACTGAACGCTTGTGACACTTTTAAAGATATGCCAACCTTAGCCACACCGACTCCAGTGAAGCGAGCCTCGAGCAGCTCCTGCCTGCGTGGATCCAGGCCGAGAGCCTGGCTATGAAGTCCTTCCATCATGCCTGGAAAGAGAGAGACACAAACAGTTAAATGCTTTCAGTGTTGATCATTTTTCTTTAATTCTCACAAACCAACATGTCGATCTGACGGCCTGATCAGCGAAAAATGTCATCAGAGCTACGCTGGCGCTTGTGATGTGTCGATAAAACTGACAGCATTTTGTCTGAAAAGATCAATCGATCAAGTAATCAAACTCAGTTTACATGGCGCTTACTTTCAAACAAGCAGAATACAACGCACTTACAAAACTGGAAAACAATACTCTCCTTGTGACTAAAACGAAAAAAATTTTTAAATGGAAGTAACGCAATCATAACTGGGGGGATAAGCACTGGATATACAAACTTTGTTTAATTGATTTCATGGAAGTAACTTGTTTTCAAAAACAAATGCCAATTAAATCCCTCCATCCTGGAAAAACTTGTTTATATTACTCGTTCTGGAGCTGAATTAAGCAACAGGACAGCCCTGACAAACAGCAATAAATCCAAAAACAAACTGTTGGAACATGGAAAGCTGCTTGCGTTCAGATAATATTGAAACGTGACACACGGCATCCATTACTGGTGATGGAAATAACACTCAACTGAATCACAAAATGAAAACAGAAGCATTATAAACAAGTGGTTTTACTTAAAAACAACTGATTGAAACAAACAAGATAACAAAGATAGGAAATACTCTCATACACAGAGGCAACCATGAATGGAAACAAATGCAGTATTCAGTCTCTTTTAGCTCTATTTTTGGTCTCCACCAGCTGCTATAATAAACCCTGACCCAAGCTTCATATGCAATATCATTAATAATGGTGCACAAAACACTGAAAATAACTATTGACATTTAGAAAACAAAATTATCTGGATCAGCAGAACCAAATGGGTTAGATTTGAGCAAAAAAACATATATATAACATTTTAAATGACAAGTTTATTATGAGAGGAATTAAATCTATTCTCGTCTCAAGTTCCTAGAAGGCATTTTGACTTTGAGGGACAGAAATACAGACCGATACAACAGAGGACACAACTTTTCATTGGGATGACAACTTTCCTCAAAGAGTAGAAAATTAAATAGCAGGGTGGGGAAAAAATTCACATTTTTCAACCCAACAGGACAATCAACATGTTATCAAAATGGATAAAAAGGATGTCTAAGTGTGCGTAAACCTCCGAGACAGAGCAGCGGGCTGAGTTATGTCTTAGTTTAATGTTAGTTTAGTGTCACGGGATGATAATGAATTGAAGTTGTTAAGATCCTGTTGACTGACGTGTAGATGAGGAATGCAAAACTTAGCAGGCTAGTGCTAACTATGCTAATCAGACCCCTGTTGACATTTTGCAAACAGGTAAACCAAACGCTGTCATGCAATGTCAACTGGTTACATCTGAATAAATAAGGCCAGACACACGACTTGCAATAACAGCAACGTTTTTAATAATTGTTACTGAATAATAGCTATGATTACACAAACTAGCTAGCGATAGCATGTAGCTTCCCCACAAGTCTCACCTGAAGAACCTTTAGCAGTTCCGACCACCGCTCGCAATCCTAGACACGACGTTCTCCGTCCATCCGGCGACAGAAAACCCCTTTAACTGCTCCCGCTCCCACGCACCTCGAAGAAAGCTGTCTGAATTGAGTTATCCATTTACAAATAGTTCGGATTCGGGGAAGACATCTGTTAGCTTAGCCGCTGCTAGCTGTGACGGGCGGCTCGTGCTGGTGTCATCCGGACGGCAGGCCGCAAATCCTCGGGGTTTCCTGGTCCGTGTCAGTGCCGCGTGCACGGGCTGGACCGCGAGCTGTCAGCGCGCTGAAGCCTCCTGACAAGTGTTGTCACATTCTGGCTTCACTCGCCCCTTCTTGTGTCATTATCTGGCGATGTAGGCGATGCACCGGGAGGAGTCACCTTGTTAGAGTCCATTCTTCAAGCGGTGGTAAAAGATCATAACCCCTAAAGGGGGAGAAAGAAAAAAATAGGCCCCACGAGGTTTCAGAGAGGTTTAAAGGAAGCCTCTCAAACAGATAAACAGAGAGAATACCTGCGGCTCTCAAACCTGCTGCGACTAATGGAGACTCTGAACACCCGTTCTGCACAAAGTTCCTTTACCATTGCAAAGATTTGGATCTGATTCTGTCTTTTGATATAAAACAAAAAGGGATGCTGACAAAGTTCAACTTCCCTTTTAGAATTTGGAAGTCTTTTTTTAAACTTTCATTTTCTTTTCATTTATTTCAGACATGTCAAAAACATACGTTATACAGAAACATATAAAAGAAACAACCTCTATTTGCAATAATTTGAATTTATATACATATAAATTCAAATTAGTACAAAGAGACTTTTTTAAGTAGATGGGTATGATATGGAAGATACTGTTGGAATACATTTTATAGGTTTACATTTATACCCATTTACACAATGCTCCTCTCCCCAATAGACATGCACCCACATACACATCGCCACAGAATTATACAAAACAATCAGATATGTACATCTGTATTTATGTTGTCTTATTAGGTATATCTTTATTTTAAACATTTTCACAAATACAAGACAATAAAACTAATGCCAGTACTAATAATATGACAAAATACATAAATAATGTAAGTAATTATTAAATGCAGATGTTCTCCCCACAAAAACCTTCATTTTGTGATTCTGACTCGAAGTATAGTGTCTCATATATTTATCATCGTCATTTGTCAAGGCAGCTCTCTGTACCCTGAAGAATTATCTCAGGTACTCGATAGTGTGGTTATCATCCTCTGGAGTAACACATTTCACATGTTCACTCATTGAATCAGGAGAGCAGTTGAAAACAATATTAATTATTGTTTCTGCTTTTCTATTGGTGCACATGGTCTCAGCCCCAAACCCTCATTTTGCAAATCTCAGTCCAGGTCCTGGAGTACAGTCTCAAACTGTGTGAAGGCAGCTCTCTGTGTCTCAATCTTATTAATTTTAATGTTTATAATACAGTGCCTCTGTCAAACATGATATTTATTGCCTGAATTGATTAGCTCTGGAGCAGATTTAAACTGGAGATAGCTTGTGGACGTAAATCCAGATTATATAATAACTGTATGGAAGGAAACTGTTTCATCATATCAAGTTTATGTGAAGAGAGTAAAGACCCCAGAGCTTCCACATGGTTTAAGAGGAGCTTTAATTTGAAAACAAATAATAGGAGAGGGTTGTGATTTATTGGATCAATTTAACGATGCCAGGAGTTTCCAGTCTTTATGACCAAAATAAGTTGTTGTCACTTTCCACCAAATCAAATTGAGGAGCCACAAAACACATTTACCTTTAAAATAAAGCTTAAAAAGTTTCACATATAGTTTTGATATACACACAAAAGATTTGCATTCAAGAAGTTTCAATTAAAATAACGGATGAGGAACATTTCTTCACATTTTCAACTGATTTTGGACCTGATTTTAGGGGTTCCACCATTTTTAAGCATTTCGTCAGACAATTTGTACATCTGAACTTTTTATTCATTTTGGCTGTACTTTAAGCAGTTCTGCATGTTTTCCCTTCATTTTAATCCTGTTTCCTCTTAGTTATTTGGGTTGTTCTAATTTTTTGATGCTTTTTTAAACATTTGTACCCATTTATGGTGGTTTTAGATTATGTTTTTACATTTTAGTTATTCTTGAAAGCCATTTTTAGCCCAGAGTTAAGAGTCTTTTTGGAAATGACTTGTGTTTGAATAAGCTGAAAGTAAGATGAAATGTGTATTTGCATATAGTTTTGCGAAAGCTTCAGGGAGCCACTACAGAAGAGCTGAAGAGCCGCAAGTTGAAGGCTCCTGTTCTAAACCAACACTGTTCTGAAGAAATCACAAAGGTTAAAGGTCACTCGATGTTGATGTTTGTCATCGTGTAGACGAAGAATTCTACATAAATGCATTAAGGTAATTGGATCAATTTTAAGTACTTATCTGAATTTATTCCACAGTCACAGTCATGTAAAATATAAAACTTCACTTGCAGCTAATGTCCAGGAGATGGCAGTAGTGTGCCGGTTTGAAAAGGTCATTCTGGTCCCACGAGGCTTCAGCAGCCAATAACAGACACATCTAACAACTATCAATGAGGAGAAGGTATTTTATATTTGGGTCTTTTTCTCATGTCTGTAATTGATTAACTCAAACATGTATATTTTTTATAAAGATAAACATTTCTGTACAAGCCTTTCATTCTCAGGTTATGACAAAAGTGTAATATAATCAATGTGGCTTGAGGATGAAAACTTTTTTAATATTCATAAAAAGAAGTAGTCATGTATCCATGATTGTTACTTCAAAACAATAGTTCCCCCACCAAAATCCATTTATTGGAAACTAAATGTAATATACATCAATTAATTGATCTTGTAAGTTGCTTCATCCAACTCAAGCTCGTCTGGCTGTGAGGCAGAAGTGTTGACCACTGCAGCACAAAGCGAAATAAAGTTCTTTTACATCTTTGGAGAAAATAACCACATTGAAAAGAATCACAAAAAAATTACAGTTTTTATATTTTCAGATACAACAAAAGACATAAACACGGTCACGCGCAAGTCCGACGCAACGAAAGCAACTTTTAAATACAACAAACTGCATTTAATCTGCAGGACGTCTCTGGACAGGATTAAAGACAGTTTATCTCTGCTGCTTTCACAAACAGGAAAATTCAACACTGTGACAAAGCTGATTTTACATGACAGTATCTGCCCTGCATTTCCTCCACGGACTCCCAAGATTAGTCAACACACATCCATATATACATACACTTTGCTGTTTAGACTCATTGGTTCAAAAAAAAAAAAAAAAACAATCATGTGGATAGCTTTGTGTCAATGCCAATAAATATATGGTAACAGTCATAAACTGCAACGTTGATTCTGTTAATACTTTAATTAATGTTAATTTATAAGAACGTACATGTGAACAGATGCTGTGGTTTTTATTTCGGAATATTAAACATTAATTCAAGAGTGTTCCTGTGTTTTTATGTTTCTGCTACAGTGCATGTGTGTGTGTCTGTTAGAGAGAAAAGTCAAGGAGTGAAAGTGAAAGAAAGTGTGTGAATGTTCAGAAATGTTAATGGTTGTTGGACCTAAGGCAGTGCACGTGCATTAGTGGCTATAAAGTCTCCCTGTGTTTCAGATGAAGGAATACAAATGGAACCCACGCACACCTGGACATCGTCTGACGTCTGAAAGGGCAAATTCTACACCTCAACATGTGTCTGGATGAACAAAACCTTAAACAGAAAACAGATTTGACTCAATTTCACAAATATCCGATTCATCAAAAACCCCGACAAAGCACGCCCTTGGAATCAATTCTACATATTTACAAAGAAATAACGGATAATTATTGTCTTGTAACAGTAGACGCCTGCACGTGATTCGTTGCCTTCGCACAGAGGATGGAATGAGTCTGTTCTTTCACCCTTGATTCTTCGTCTTGGCTCGGTGGCGTCAGTCTTTTCCTCTGTATGTGATGTTTGTGAAGGTGGACGTCGCTCCCTTGTAAAGAGGATTGTGCCCCTGTGGGTCAAAGACAGAGAAAAACGATAATATGAGTTGAACAGGAAGAAGACACACGCTTTCTTTTTCAAGGTGAATTCATTATTTTTATATTTCATGATCAATATGTTCTCCCTCGACGCCCTGTCAGTGAAACACGTGACTCCGAACATGTGGTTTGGGTTTTCTTGGGTTATTCGGTGAACACGTCAAGCGACTGTGGTTCTTCGGGACTGTTGGTGTGTTTGGCCCATTAACGTGTTCGCTCTTTTAAACCCAGCCCTTCCGCTGGCTGCCTTTTGTTCTGCCAGCGGTAACAGCACGCCATAAACATAATAAAAACCATCTTTAGAAAACAGCAGCGTGGAGCTG
>OMNM01030904.1:0-13296 GCA_900302745.1 Parablennius parvicornis
GGGGGCCCCCTGGGGATGGGACGGCTGAGGGGTGTGGGGCTAAGACTGCAGGGGACAGCATTATAGCGGGTTAAGGAAAGAGAAGAAGATCAGAGACACACATTTGTTGGTGGTGGAGGAGGTTTGAGCCCAGCCGAGATGGGGGGAGAAAGAGCAATTAAAGAGGGGTGAAAGGGGCTTTAAACTTTGTGAATGGGGTACTGGGATCAGTAAGTGCGTCACCTAAATGACCAGGAGACAGACAGAGAAGCACTAAACACCAACATCTGGGAAAAAGCTCATCCAGAAAGCTTGTGCTCTTACCTTACCTGAACGTGTATCTAAAGGTTCGAAGAACCAAACTGATTGGAGTCAATTAGGTTTGGTACGAGAGCGAAGTGATAACATTAGTGAAGGAGTGACAAAGACTGATGAGGTGAAGATGGACTGATTCTGTCCCTGGGCTGTAAATCACCTTTTATCGCCAACCAAATAATGATCCTGGAGCATTCACTTGGCAGGATGGCACACCAATAAAGCTGGCAGATAGTAACATCATCAGGCTGTGAAGCCTCACAAGTGTTACTGTAGATACCATCACACATTGGTGACTACTACTTGTTGCTATTATTGCATCATAGTGTTGGTGGCAGGCATTCGTGGCTTCTGAAAGATGGCAGCAATTGTAATACACTTTTCTTTTTTTTCTTTCTTTCTTTTTTTTTTTAGATTAAAAATGGTTCCGTCATTTAGGTATTTCTCTCTGAAGCAAGAGGCAATGAAAAGGCACACAGTAAAATTGAAATTAAAATGGGCTAAGGCAATGATTCCCAAAGTTTTTTTTTTTTTTTTGTTTACTAAAACTGTGGTGAGGCAGTAAAGCCAACAGCTAATAGCACAACTACAGTAACTTCATGTCCTAACAAAAACATCATCCTTAATATGAAAAAAAATACACAGTGGGACATTGGAAAGTTTGCTCACTATGTCACAAAGGATTTCACAGAAATATGATAATCTGGTTTTGACAACCTCCCATCAAAAAAAAAAAACAAAAGCGTCAGGCCTCTCATGTGATCTGCAATGACCCCTGAAGAGATTCCCAGACTACAGGTTAGGAACCACTGGGCACTCATGGTTTTTGAGAATTGTAAAGAAGAAGACATGTTTTAAAGTCAAAACATACTGAAGAAAATACCTGACTCAATCCTACTGTGTCTTGTTTTCATTACTGTTGGGTTTCTTTTTACCTGTGTTTTGCAGAAAGCCAGTTTCTCTTGATGGGAAATCTTTTTTAATAGATTGATAAGTTAAGTTTTTTTCAGGGGGGGAAAATATAACAGCTGGTCTCACACGCTTTTAGTAAATATAACTAATATATGTGAAGAAAACATACTTTTTTTTTGGAACATTTGCATTTAATGTTGTGATTACTTTTCGAGGCAGTAGTAGATTACATTCAGTGAAGAAAAAAAGGCAATGAGGTACATTTAGATTAAAAATTTTGTCATTATAGATTTTTGAACTAGTAATTAATAAAAAAAAAATAAAAAAAACATTTTCTCATTGCAATGCAGCAGCATTCCATGAGAAGAAATTATATTGCTTATTTTGCAATGTGAGACAACAACCAGCCTTTCTGATCAGAGCACCATACAATTGTTACCTTGCTGTGACCGCGTGCCACATTGTGTTTGGTGGCATGTGGCCGGTCAGCCATGAATGAGACATAACAGATAACACATGCACAGGGAGTGCAGGGGGAAAGAGGGGAACATGCAAACAAGGTAATAAAGAAAGAGTGACAGTGGAAGCAGAGCAACAAAGAGTGTGAACACAAAAAGGTTTGACAAGTCCGGGGCAGGAATGTGCCGGCAGGTAGCACTGGGGCCCAGGAAGTATGGAGACATGAGAAAACATGGAGGAAAGGAACAATAGTAGTGATGTGTGTGTGTGTGTATGTGTGTGTCTGTGGTTTGGTCTAGGGGTGGGGGTCGGGGGGTGGTAGTGGTTTACCCACCATCACTTACCTGTTCAGCACAACACTCACGGTGGAAGCAGCCCCCTCAAAGGGAGACACATGAATGGCTGCTATTCAAATCAGCGCAGGAATGTCTGTGTGCGTGTGTGTGTTTGTGCGTGCGTGCCTATGTGCATGCCTGAAACAGACATGAGTCGTTGATTAATTGATGCAAAGATAAGGTGTGGAGAAAATCTGTCAGACGTTTGTCAGATGCATCCTAAAATAAATAACGTGGTTAGAAAACTGCTGTGTGGTCGTAAAAACTCTGAGTAAGAGTCTGAAAAACATAGTTTGCGCTCTTCCAAATGAGTCGCTCGCTGCTCTTTAATTACACCAAATCCCTCGTGAGAAGATTTTGCGGCTTTAAAACCGCGATGCTCCTTATCACACAGATATTTTAGAAATCCGAATACTGTTGATCATGTACTAAATTACTCATATCACATGAGTGCCAGTAAGTAACTCATTAAGTTTTCCTTAAATTAAAGGGAAGAGTGGTGGGGTTGTTGTCAGGAATCGGCACAAAGGGGATTTTCTCTAAGAAATGAGGGGGATTTTTGTGTCTGACAGCAGAACATATTGAGTTTCTAGTATTTTCACAGTTCTTTCAGACTTTCTTGTGTAAAGACAGCTAATACCAGCTTTGTATTGTAAACTCTATCCTCTCAAAAAGTCACAAGGGGAGAGAATCAAAAAATAACTCCACCTCATGTCAGCATAAAGTAGTATTTCAAAATCGATTCAATATTTTAGAAGATGCTAAAAAAACAAACAAAATATTTGGAGAACAGGACCACTTGACCACTAAATTACTCAATGAATAAAAGCTATAGTTTAACATTAACATCACAATCAGTGATTTCAGCTGCCCTCATTGCACATTCTAACTTTCATGTGACAATCTGCAGTATGTCTTTTTTTTTTTCTTGTACAATTGTTTTATTTCTTCACAATATGAAATAAAAAGTGGATTGATTCCCTTTGTGAAAGAGCTGCACCAACCTTTCCACTGACGAAGCGATCATTATATACTTGATGGTGATGTTAACTTTCCTTAGAAACAACTTTTTTTGATTTTTGGGATCATCTGCAGTCACTGGGAATAGGACCATGAACTACCATAATTTTTTTTTTTTTTAAATATAAGTATCCATATAATTCTCCCTGTTCAATATGATATGTGACTAATTTCATGACAATAGTTTGAAGTTCTATTTTAACATTGTTGAGGATTTATTTATTTTTTTACGGGTCTGGACAAATCCTGACTTTATTCTCACAAAGACTTGAAATAAATGGCAAGTCAGGCGAGAACGGCCAAATATAGCTTCTAACCTCAGTCGTGACCGTGTGCAGGCCGATTGCAAAGCTTGAGCTGGTTTCACAAAAGTGAAAAAATATAATAACTGAAACTAATCAAGCACATAATGGAGTTCACATGCGTTGGATCATGTGTCTCTGAGAGTTTTTCTCTTCTGAAAAAATTGAAGTGAGATTTTTCAACTCAGAGTTTGTTACTTCGGGTGAAAGCATTTGTCCTAATTTTCCACTAATTTTTCAGAATGATTGGTACAGATTGAGTCTATTTCTATATGCATACGAGTGGGAAATGGCAGGAGGGAAGGTATGTCGCATCAAATGTGGCAGATGTTTGAGGGTAACCTGAGACAAGCTCCAATTTCCTCTCAGGGGCTGAAGACATGGGACCGACTGACGAAAACAAGTGATCCACAGCTGCTGAGGGGACTTGCTATGTGTGTGTTTTGTCATTTATGTGTATATGTTATGCGTGTTGCATACATGTGTGATACATGATATTGCACAGGGCAGATTCCTGACACGGAGATAACCAGTTGTCAGGGGATTCCCACGGTAATTCTGAGCAGGACGAGGGATCGATCACAGCTTCGGCCCGAGCCTTTACTCCTCCCTCAAGCTCCGGATCAGTTGCAACAAGCACAACAATTTCTAAATGGCAGGTTCTCAAGTGGTTAATCGGCACTCTGGTCTCTTCGTGTGTTTATGTCTAACGTCAGAAATTTGAACTAGGTGATATGTCTTGATGATAATGATCGGGGAGAAAGAACAACGATGAAGGAAACCTGTTGCTTGACACCATGTTGTCTCCAGTCACAACCACAACAATGCTGATTCATTCTGTCCTGAATCCAAACATCAAATTACACTCTGGAATCTTTTCCTCCCTGTATTTTGACTTGTGCATGCTGCCCTCAACATGTGTTTATGTTTCTGGGTTTCCACAATTGCAGTGCCTATGTGTTTGTGTGCGTGTGTCTCGTTATTGTAAGTCACGTTGCAAACGGAGAAGTGTTTACAAAATACGCTGTTTTACAAACTTCGGCAGGACAAACAATTTCTTGGTTTAAATGATTTACTATGGGGGGATAATGAGGACCGCATGAAGAACATGGGATGAGTAATGAAAGAAATAGCCCTAAATGTGGCAATATAATTATAAACTTGACACTTTGTCTGGGCAATGAAGATTATTTTCTCATGTTATTATTGTTATTTGTAGCTGACAAACTGTTTTGCTCATGTAAGTTGAAGTCTGAAGGCAGAAGTCTCCAAGATAAAGTACTATATGTAGAATATATATCATCATTCTACGTCCCTGCCATCATCTATGACCAAGAGCGTTGGCTCATCACTGAAACAATATTATTTCAGATCTGACTGTGGTGTTTATCACTCTTTAGGAGATTCAAAGTAGAATCCAAACTAGTGGAGGGACTTTGAGCATCAGATAAGAGGCTTCCATTGGAGACTGCTTTCAATTCAATTTAGTAACTTCGACCCCAAGTTTAATGTGGCGGGGTGTGTGGTGTCGACCTCGTCACACTCGGGTGAGTGTCGTGTGAAAGCCACAGTACCAGAGTGCCCACAAACTGTCCTGCATTTTCACATGTTTGAGCTAAAAATACTCATGCAGCACATCTACTATTGTGGAACAATAGATTGAACATAGTGAAAGAAAGTGCCAACCACGGCAGCCAAACCTTGAGATGAACTGTTATTCAATGCCTCATTGATATTGTGTCAAATAACCTCACAAAGATGCAATTATACACAACAAATATTAAGAATGATGTATGTTATGAATGCCTGTCAAAAATGTGATTTGATCTCTCTTTGCAGCAGTGTCTGGGGTAACGCTGGCTGAAGCTACAGAATAGTGCTTTCCTTGTTGTCATAGAAACACAATGCTCCGTTGATTAATATTTAAAAAGTGAATGTACCAACTACATTTTGGTGGACACTAATATGTGTGAAAGCCCTTCCTGTATCTGAGCCCGGAGTCCACCTAAGGACCTGGAAAAAGTTTTACGGTACCGGAATGTCTGGGCCTCTTTGCTCTTTGTTTTCGCACCACAACCCTTTATGTACTGAGCAGTCAGTAATATTAGAAATAGTTACTCATGTCCTGATTTGACCTATTATCAGTTTATATTGAAATTATCTCAAGATATCAAATTAAGCAAAAAGTGTCCACATGTCTTCATACATCCGTGCACGGAACATTTGCTGTGAGAGAGATAAAAGCACCCGGGATTAATAATATGTTCAATAACACGTGTGCCCCATATAGCCTTAAATCTGACATTTGGCACAAGTGACTTGTATGTGATTTAAAGCCTGTGCTATGAGATAAATCCTTGAGATTGGGCTTAAAAGGGGGGTTCTGCTCTCTGCAGTGTAACATGCCCCTTATTTGCCCTCCTGGCCCAGCAGGAGTGTGTAATCTCTCTCCTCTCGACTGCCATTCTTCTGGATACTGCCCTCCTTTCAAGGGAAATCCAGGACAAATAGACAAGAGCGGTAAAATGCATGAACTAGATTCACTAAAGATTTGTGCCATTACAAAAAGGAGCAAGCTTGATGCAAATTGCACACATGTGTGGAAGCTGATTCACAAACAGACACGCGGAGGAGGAGCAAGATAATATATACTCATGATTTAGTAAGTTTGCTCTCATATATATGAAATACTGGGCACAAATGGTACAAGATTTTGCAATATTCTGAGAGTTTTGGGCAATAGATCAATGTACAACCTACAGTCTTATTGAAAGTGTTGTTTCAGATCACTGAACTTACAGTATTGTTTTTTTTTTTTTTTTTTTAGCGATTTATCAGCAAAACGTACAAGATCTGGAAGTACACTATTTGTGTGAACATCCAACATAATTGTAATACCTTGTACGCTATCTTAGTGGGTTGTGTCCTGTTTGAAACAAGATTTTTAGGGGTTTTTTATTGTATGAATCACATAAACTAATTAACACAATAACCAAACAATAAAAAGTATTTGTGGGTCCAAAGTGTTTTTTTGCAAGAATCTTAAAATATTATTTCTTAAATTACTTTGCTATCCAAAACTGGTGATTTGTTTGGCTGCTCAATACAGAATCATAAGCACATTAAACTGAAATTTTTGTTTTAGGTTGCAGCTAAGCTTTTTTCATTGCAGCAAAAGACAAAAAAAGAAAAAAAAAAGAAAAGATTTTCACATTTTGTTCACGTATGCTTCTCAATTCTATCATGAACTTTGAACTGACTGTAATTGTAAGTGTCTTTAAATGGGATGACTCAGAATACTGCAGACAACTGGATCATATGACATGTTGTTGGCCCACATCTGAGAGCAGAAGTATTTATACTTACTTCAAAAGGCCCCGCTAACTTACCATTATGGCCTCCCACACTATATTTGCCCAAAGGTTTGTCTTTGTAGATTGAAGATCAATCATACAACTGGGTAAGCAGAATTTACCTTCAGACAGTCTTTTGTCAGACAGCAATTATTTCTGTTTGGATAAAATGCAACATCAAAATCAAAAAGTGGCTGCTTGTATGATGCACTTCTTCTAAATTGTTTAAATTTTAATTATAAATGAAAAAACATAAAACAAACAATGTTTCATCCCTATCATGATGTTCACTTAAATGTCCCTGCTCAATATCTTGCATATGAGTTTATAAAAACACCTTGAAATTAGCAACATTAACAATATTGATGATGAAATGTAATCAGTTGGGGTTGTTACAAGTTGTTTATTTAAAAAAATTATAATTTACTTTATTAGTGACTGAAAATAACAGTGCTGGGTGTGCGCTAATGCGCTGCAACCCCCATTTCCTTCAATTAGGACGTCCAAATAATGTACTCATAGCTTTATTGTTTCTTGTGTTGCCGTGACAAATTTTCTGATCTGTCTGCATCGGGATGATCGGCGAAATTTCGTCTGTAGTTTCAGCTGAGGTTAAAAGGAGGAAGATGCTCTTTAATCTGAAAGTTAGTGCAATAAATCACTTGAGATAACCTACCAACATACAGAAATTATCTTACCTCAAAAACATCTTATAATGTAAACAAATGTTTATTTAAATATTATTATGTTTCACAAGTTCTGCGGATACAAATGAATGTTAATATAATTTGCAAGTGCACATCTTTCAAGGATTAAGGAAGTGCTTGACCTCTAGTAAAGAGAAGTTTAGTAAAACAGTAACAAAGTTGCTGTTCAGTCTGAAACAGACAGCTGCTCTGTAGCTCTCTAACCGGTTTGAAGGACTGCGAAAAGTAAAGACACCACTCGCACTCAACTCCAAATAGTT
Source organism: Parablennius parvicornis (assembly GCA_900302745.1). Lineage (NCBI taxonomy): Eukaryota > Metazoa > Chordata > Actinopteri > Blenniiformes > Blenniidae > Parablennius > Parablennius parvicornis. The sequence goes on from OMNM01030904.1 coordinate 7,643, forward strand.
GAGGCATCGCAGTAACATTGTTATATGATGTGTCATTTACAACACTGGTTATGACAGTCTAGTGGCTGCTGCTGATCACTTGTCAGCACTCACAGTGTAAAGTGTATCTGAATGTTTGATCCTCTCTTTAGTAAAGTTTCATTTTGTTTGGTTGAAAGACTTTTGAAGCATAATTCCTATGCTTAAATTAGACAGGCAGAACCTCTTTATACTGTTACACTCACGGTTGTAATCTTAACATTATTAGATTATTGGACTTAATTTCTACTAAAATGTGCATTTTCATGTAGTATAGTTTGGCTTTCCACTTCTCTTTTTCTCTCTTTTCTTCATCCTCAAAAATTGAAACAAAAAGAGAAACCATGCTGAGAAAAGGCATCTCCATGGACCCCTGAAACTCTCTGGTGCCCTCCTGACGAGGCCTGTCCCACATGTTAACCACCTCTCTACAGTGTTGTTTCATTTGCTGCCTCCCACACATTTTTGTTTTCCAGTCACATGCGCACTTATCTAAGAAACCTCTATTTCTCAGTTGAGTGAATTGTAAGGTGAAGTTGAATTGTGCCTCTGTGACTGCTCAGGTGTGCCGTGTGTGAACGAGAGTGGGCTTAAATAAACAACTCAACATCCACAGGCATTCCAGGGCTGTTTTTATTACATGGTCCCATGATCACACCGACACACGGGCCTCTCTGCTCTTATCTATACTGCTGGAAGGGTCTCCCTCTGTTCCTCTGCAGAACAAAGTCCACTGGTTTGACCATAATAACCCTCTCAAAAAAAAAAAAAAAAGAAAAAGAGTGTGACGGAGTGTGTGTGTGTGTGTGTGCTTGACTTCCAGTAAATGGTCTTTTTCGGAGCAACGGTAAGCAGGTGTCCTTTGTTAGGTCTAATCCTCACAAAACTTTTTCAAAGTTGGCTGGATGTTTTGTTTTCTCCCTCTTTCTGGGAGACTTTGACGTCAGAGCAAGAAAGATACCGACAAGCCAGAAAGTGTATATTTCATGGCATATAACTCCGGAGGTAGTTTTTATTGCTTATATCTGTTTTCACTAACAGATGATTTATGATAATGCCTCTCCCCCACTCTTCTTCTTCTCAACACTCTCCACCTGAATTTCCTCTCTTGTTTTTGTTCCTTCCATCTCACCTTTCGAGTCCTTATCTCTTTCCTCTTGTTTCTCACCTCCCCCTCATAATATCCTCTAACTACACCCCCTTTTCCTCCCCTCAAGCTTGCTTGGAGTTGCACCATTGTGCCAATTATTCACTTTTTTTTTTTTCCAACATCCCCCCTAGTTATGTCATCCTGTCTGTCTGCAGCTCCGGGGGGTTTGTCAATCAGCAGGCCATAAAACGGCACTAAACCCACTCTGCCCACTTTCCAGCAGCTTTCAGGACAACATACAAAGTGTCACTGTGCTGCTCTGACCTCTTCCCTATCTATTCCTTGCGTGTTTTTTTCTTCTCTCTCTTTTTTTTTTTTTTTTTGTAGTAAGCTGCAAGTTGCTGTGGTTGCAAGTCTAATTTCAGGTTCAGTACATGAGACATTTTGCATTCGCCACCATGTCTTAAATAGGCCACTGGCTTTATATAACACAGCGACCTCATCCAGCTTGTCAGGTCTGTTTATCTTACTATATTTATGTTACTGGGTGTTTCTAGTTTCTGATTCACTGTCCAGTCACTGGGGTCCATGGCAGCTGCCGTGCGTGCTGCTACAGGTTGAATGTCTGTGTGAAGTCTGGGCGAAGTGTGTACAGTAACTGCATCACTTTGGCGTCTGTCTGCAAAAGTTTGTGGGTTGTGTGCCAGAGTTGTTTTGAGTCAAACCTTTTGTGTGCCTATGTGTAGAGGAACAGTACATTATAGTGATGATTGGGGCGGGTTATGTAATGGGGAGGGTGATGGAAGGACAGAGTAATGCATAAGGGCGGACATACAGTACACTGTCTTACCATGCTGTGACATGTCGGGGTGAGAGAATGCCCCCTCTTTGTTTATCCACGACTACACGCTACAACTCATCAATAAGACTCTTTGACAGGGACACAGATACACTCTGTGTCATCAGTCAACCTGCCTCTCACTCCCACCAACTGACCTCCAAACCCCCTGAAACCCTCCCATGTTCATTCCACCTCCACCAAACAAAACACTCATTCAAAAACCAAACGCAGCATTTTCACAAATGACGTCCTACTCGTGTTTGTTAGCATCATGTAGAAGAGGCTTGTTGTTTTTGGCTGCTGTTCCACAAACTATTCTGATTGTCTGAGGATATTATAGTTTGTAATTCTGAGCCAGTTTGGTTTGATAAAGATACATTGTTGTTCATGGAGATCCAGGTGGAAAAGCAGACGGACGAAGTGATGACAGCACTCTTCAAACAGATGTCACTCGGGCTCAGGTTTTCCATGATGAAACAACTGCAGGAGTGTGATACTGACAACAACTGGATGACTGCGGTATTATTATTTTGTGTATTGTTTATCTGTACGATTATAAAGTATTCAAGTTAATTTTTTATTGCAAACATGGACAAAATCAAATGAATAGCTAACACCGATCAACCAAAAGATATCTCACCAAAACAAACAGTTAAAAAAATAACAGCAGAACAATATAATCTGGAGAGGAGAGAAGTATAATTTATTAAATCCCAACCCTTTTCCATAAATTCAGATTTGTGTTCACTTCCACTCTTTTCCCGCAGTCATTTATTTCATGACAACAAAGTTTCAGTAATAGAAAAAATATACATTGTCGAGGTACATTTACTGTATAAAAGCAACCCAACACCACAGTCATTAAACATTAGCATGCACCCATGTGTGCATTTTGTGTACTGTGATTAGTATCACTGTTTTTAATCTTTCTATATTTTGCTTCCTGACCGCACCACATTTACAACCTGTTTTCACAGTCAGACACTGAATTCACCAGAGACCGTATGGAGTGAGTCTATATATACATATAAATGCCCTCTGAGACATCTACTATAGCCGGCAAACACAGTCATCGGATAAACAGTCAGTCGTGTGGCGTAAAACCCATTGTTCAGTCCGACAACCTTCTGATGTTCTCACAAAAACACACATTATTGCCGTTGATGGGGAAAGAAGACCTTAAGTCTTATAAATTGTGACAGTATTGAGCTGTATATATTGCATTATTTCACAACTTTAGTGGCCATGGGTAAACATGAAAAACTGATTCAGAAAGAAATCCCGAAAGAGTGAAATTGGAGGGAAAACGAAAAGACAGTGCACCAGGCAAAAATCACACAAGACGAGTGTATTTATTAATCCAAAAGAATCCTCTGAGTGACGCACAGTCACAGAGCCGCCGTTCATGCTGGCTGAGATTGTGCATGAGTATGAGGGCAGAGTCGTGCATGAGTTGGGATGTCAACTGGCCCGAGGGTGTTTTCCACGCTCTTCACTTGAGGAAGTGACGAGTATCCATTGTGTGAGACACCAGGGGAAAACAGTCCAACTGCCTCATGCACACAGAGCTCCTGTTTCACTTGCTGAAGGGGAAAGTTGAGAGAAAAATAACCCGCATTTTATTGTTTTTCTGATTCCCCAACAGGTCTGGGTTAGGAGCATTTCAATTGCCTGGGAACTGACTAACAAACTCAAAGTGCTGCTCCCAGCTGTCTAATCCAGGGCTCAGACCCCCTGAGCCTAACAGATATTCAAAAGAGGACCGGACTTGGTAATCTAGTCTGTTAGTGAACCAGATTTACATTTAATATATCACTACCCAGGGATACTAACCAGTTAAGGTTGCTCACATTAATGTATTTGCTGATTATTATTGAGTACATGTGTATTTTCTTAATTCATTTTAATAATGAAATTTATACAATTTAATGTTGCCTCTGGTGCTGCGTTCATGAGTAATAGTGACGAAACAGCTTTGTATGTGGGAACATCACCCTGGTAAAAGGGTACCTTTCTTTGAGGTCAAAGAAGCTGATAGTGTGCCACTCAATACAACATAATTTGCCCATGCACCTGAGTATAATCATTTCCTCAATACATAAACTGTAATAAACTACACTGCAAATCAAGTCAAAATAGCTCTACTGCATTATCGAGAGAGAAAAAAAAAAGCTGTATTTTCATGTAAGGAGAATTAAGGTTCCAAGCCACATTTTATTTACATTTGTTTAAAGCTGTGAGAAGTTGTGGTGTTGACAGTGACAGCACTTTATATGTGTTAGATCCTGCTAAACCAATGTAAGTGTTAATAATATTGGTATCCATTGTGTAAATCCTAAAGGATTGTGTGGGGTAGAAATCATGGAGGTTTCTGAGTTGGTCAAAATGAAAACTGCACATTTTGAATGAAACCAGAATAAGACCTGGTCTATAGAGCAGACCTGAGAATCTGCATAGTTCTTTTATTTTCAATGGTCCTGCTTTGGTATGTTAGCGAGAGTGGGTGTGTCCACCAGTCTTTCACTTCACTATAGGGGGGTTCGCAGTTTTTTCAGGAGACAATGTTGGGGGCCTCCAAGAATGAAAGGCTGGAAACGCTACTTCAAATGTAGCGGTGTCACAATTGAATGTAGTTAAAAGTAACTAATAAGAACAGTTTTAAGAAAAAGCACTTTATACACTCCATACATGTAAAAAGAAAGAAAGAACGCATACTGTAACAGTAGTTAAGTATAAATCCTCTGCACTCTCTGAAGCCCTGCAAGAAATCACATATGATTCATGAATATATATTTTTTTAATTTGCATAAAAACACAGGCAAAGTCATGAGCACACACTTATCTTGAGGCAATGCACACACACACGCACACTCAGTGTCACACACTGGATGACAGAGAGGGTGCTTGTTCCTCCGTGCGCTTGCTCGGCCTGCAGGGCTGTGGTTCTATATTTCAAAGGCCAAGGTCAGAACGGCCCGCATGCACCAGGAAGTTACAAAGTAATGAGACCAATTAGGAGGCTGCCGCAAGGAGGTATTCAATCTCTCCCGTTTTCTGTCTCCTCTCTCTGTCTTAATCTTTCTTTCAAACCCTTGCAGGAATAAAGCCTCACTTTGTCCTCCAATATTATCCACATTTTTACTGAAACCTTAAAAAACAACAAGCCATAGGGACTGGCTGTCGGCTGCAGATGTCATATGACTCTTTTTCCCACAGTGGGACAAAATGGCCCCACTTTCCATTCACCCATTTACTTTTTATTTGCCTCACCCTCTCTCACAGTCTCCTTCACTCTGACTTTACCAGCTCGCTGTCCTTCCCAGACCTTGTGTAACTCATTCAACGCTTTCCTCCCACCCTGTCGGTCTCTGTGCGGCTCAGTCCTATCAGCGCGGTGTCTCATATGAGAGATCACACTCACACAGTCTGATTCCCATGGTGCCCAGCATGCGTCTATCGACCATGTGAGCTGTTCAACCTTGATTAACACAAAGAACAGTCTCACTTTATCAGCCTGAGGAGGAATGAAAATACTTGTCTACTGTGTTGTGCTTCAGATTTTTACGTCAGTAATGCGTTCACTACTTCTACTACTACTACTCCAGCCACTACTACTACTACTACTACTACTACATATCGTTCTTCCTCCAATAAAACTGTACTCTCACTACTTCACTACTACATTACTATTACTACTACTACTTT
>OMNM01030907.1:8716-23664 GCA_900302745.1 Parablennius parvicornis
TATTCTGATCAGCACTGTTGATAAAGTCTTTTCCATTTGCCCCAGAGGATTTTGGGGGGAATCCCACTGAGGTTTGTGATTAGCATAAATGAGAGTGATTCGTGGAGGACCATTGGGGGGGAGGGGGACATCTTTAATTATCGGCTATGGTTCAGTCAGCATCATTCAGCATCGTGGCCTCTAAACCAGCGGTTATGAACGTGTATTCCATTAGAGAATTACACATTATGGACATACGGTTATTCCCTCTAGCTCATTAAATGTACATCTCAGGCATTTGAATAATCATTTCATTCAGCATGAGCATAAACAGAGGGTCAGTGCCCAAATGTATTGTGGTCAGTATTGTATATAATGTACGTTAAAAATCAAAACACCTTGTTGCGTATTTCAAAGATGTCCATCAAAGCAGATTTACAAGTTGTGGGAGACAAAAAGCAGTTTTGTGCAGACATGTTTTGGTTTTAATTAGGCTTTGACCGAGTCCTCAACACTTCGTCACATCCACAATCACCTCAAGACATAAAGATTTACATTAATATTGAAATAACTGAGTCACTACCAGTCAGTTGTCTTGTGGAAAAACAGTTTGTGCAGCTGTGAGTGTTTCATTTAATTTGTCTTAAATACTGAGGGCTTGGATTCTAACTGAATTGACGGAACGGGTCGATTTCCACTCTCGAAAACAACACACACCAATCAGCCATCACACTACCTTCCATGGAACAAATTTTAGCTCCCACCATGCATCAATCAGCCGTGGCTGCCTGTGTGCCTAACGAACGTTTGGGTTTTAGAAACTGTCCCTTGTCAAGCTCACTCATATCCTTCTACTTTTTTCCTGCTTTTGACAGATCAAATTTGAGGAATGTGAATGTAAACATGCTATAGTCTGAGTTGTACCTTGGTTATGTTAAAACACCAAAAAATCTTGTTAGTTTTATGGAGAGATCCTGGTTTTGCCTTAAATTTGATACGTTTTTGTCATTTTACTTATTTAATGACTTTTTCTCTTCAGTCAATCTAAACTGATGTTTTGTTGTTGTCTCCACAGACAACCAATATTGGAAGTTATTACTCAAATTGATGCATCCTTCTATTTTTATCCCTTCATTACTTCTTGTCACCATCTACATAAAACCCAAATCTTACATAAAACATGGACTATTGAATTCAATCAGGAAAAACAATAAGATTGACTGTATGTTAGTTATTTCTGCACTGCTTGGCTTGTTTAATGGACAAAGTAAAGGCGATTACACATGTGGTATCAGTTAAAGGCAAAGCACCAGCAATAATATATTTGAATCTGTTTATGTGAATCGTACTAAAGCGTTTGTTATTTTTTATCACTGTACACCATTTTCTGTTTGGCATTCATGCTTGCCACCTTGGCCAGATTCTTATTGGCTGTAGACATTGTGATCTCTGTACTCACAGTCCTGCTATTCCCCATTGTGTTGTCGAGCGTGACAGAGCAGTAGTAGTTCAGAAGTACGACCTGACGAACTGTCACGATGCCGTATTGATGGATGATTGTGCAGCTCCTATTTTTGGCCTCCTGCAGAGCCTCCGATTTGAACAGTGCCACTGCCAGCTGCCCACTGATGATGCGGCACTACCAGCCTGGCTCCTGAACTCGCCTCATAGGCAGATTGGAGCCGCATCGTTCTCCACTGCACGTAGCACGAGGTGACCCTCCCGAAACAAAAAATGATACATTTCCCAGCCTCCACGCTGAATACACCCTCACACACATGCACACATTCTCAGGATTGATCACATTGCCTGGCAAGTGCACGAGCACTGATGGCCTGCATACCACACACTAAGTGCACCAGTTTGATTGATTAGCTTGGAGGTTTCATGATGCGGTGCATTGTTCCACCGGAGTGGAGTCTCAGCTTATGAGTGAATCCAAAACATAATGCAGGATTTCATCAGCGGGATTGACGGCCGTGTTGTTTTTTCCAACTCGCCCCGTGTAACTTTAGATTCAGCCTCAGCCGCTCCGGCCTCTGACATTGAGTCTAATAGTGAATGATTGGTGGGACAAAGCCTGCTCTGGATCAGTGCGCAGAATCCTGCTTTGCAGCATGATTTATTGATGTTGCTGATGGCATCAATGGAGGACTTGAACGAATGTCACAAGCACCCTATGCATTCAGAAGAGCTCTAATTCAGCAGCTTTTTCTTGCATAAATTGGCTTCCATACATCCTGCGCTGGGATAATGTGAAACATGTTGATGCCATTAGTTGGATAAATGGAGGCATAATGGTAATCTCACCTGGGTATTGTTTGTCTCCATCATATTAGCGTGTGCTATTTTTGGATGGTCAGCTGGGTGGCATAGATAGTAAAGTCAACAGGTTGCAGTGAGTGATAACAGTGTTGTCTCCCTCATTTTATCCCCATAAAGCTTGTGGTAGAAGGACAAAGAGGGAGAATCTCAAAGTCACGATTTATTTTTTTTTTTCCCTTTCAGTGTAAGCGTGCAAAATCCATTGTCACCCGCCTTCCCTTCTCTTATTGCATCATCACTGAAAATAGTCTCACTGTTTTTGTGGGTGTTGGGTTTTTTTTTTTTTTTTTTATTAGTTTTTCTGAGAAAATGCCATGTGTATAAAGAGCAAACATGCACACTGGTGAAAAAGATGCTGAGCACACAAACCTCGTTGCTCAAGACAAATGTTTTGAAATATGCTTCTTATATTAACCTCTCCTGCCTACTTTATTTTCCTTTAAACATCCTTTTAGGTCCAGACTTTTTTTTTTTCTTTGCAATAGTCTGATGAAACACCCACATACAGCCATACTCTGCACTCCTTTGTGCACACACTGTCCAAACCTTCTCATTCTTACCTTTCCCATCCAATTTTCTCACATTCTTCGCAGTGCTTCTCCTCACTAATGGATGTTCATAAAGCTCAGGTTACTTCGTGGGTCTTTTCAATCATTTCTCTTGGTAATTCACTCCCTGAGCCCCACTTCTCCGCCGCAATGACTTGGGGGAGGCCAGTCCGGGTTCTGTGTCTGTGTTCACACTGCTTACGCTCTCACTCCATCAGCCAGACACACAACCGCTGTGACAAATTACTTCCATTTACCCAGTGTATGACTAAAAACACAGATGCACGTGTGTATCCACTACCCAGGACGAACAGTGGGAAAGTATAATGCATACTGTACCGGTCAGAATAGATGGTCTCTTTTTACAAACACAGAAAACGCTATTGCAGCGGGTGCGATCAACAAGATAACGTTTGTCTACATTTTTGGAGTTTATGTAGACTCTCCTGCAGCTTTGTTGTCTTACTTACGCTTATAGCCTCTTTTAAAGAGAAAAATAATGAACAAATTACTTCTTCACCATCTCCTGTTTGTTGTTTTTCGACTAAATCTGCTGGTTACGGCTAAACCCAAGCCACGAGTCACTGCTGCTGATAGTCTATTTCCACGCTTGCACTCTTCAATTACACTGCAGAAAATCCCAAAATAACACATTACTGTGCTGAATACATGGAGATATACGAGAGTAGGAGAAAGCATGTAACGTGTATCTCCAAGTGTAGCGATAGAAATTACAAAATTATGAGACTTGTGACACAAACGTGATTATTATCAGAATAATCATGCTACTCTACCTTCATTATATATATATTTATGACGTGTGTATTTGAATTAGCAACACTGCAAAGATATGAAATTGCTGAAACAAGAGGAGCAGTTCCAGGAAGTCACCATACGAACCAGTGGATCCCTAATATTAGGGATCAGCATGTACCGTTTTTATGGTAATTCACCACACACTGTGTAGTGGGTTTTGTTTTTCTAACAGCAAACAAAGCGTTTCTCTGTAATTCCCACTAATTTAGATGGACACAAACCATTTAAGGTAGTTTTATTTCCTCTGCAGAACTTGTATTGTCTGAAGTCTGGAACTGCATGAAATCAACCCAAATTTATTTATTTATTTTTCTTCTGCTCCAAACCAGTTGCTTTATTTCTACCACAGATAAAAGACAATCTCCTTCATGTCATGCTGGGTTTCTGATCACATGTGCAAATCAATACAGCCCACTCTTAATAATCCATTGTTTGTGATAGGAGTCTGGGTGATGTTTTATTTATTAGCAACCCAGTGTCAAGTTGCCAGATTGTGATAGACAGGTTTTTATTGCAGACAAAGCATGACTTAAGCCAGACAATATGATAATGAATTTAATCCTCCTCAATATCCTTTATTATCCATTAAAAATAATTTTCTTGCATTACAAAACATGCATTCACTTGTTCTTATGTATGGCTTCAAAACTAAATGTAACAAACAACTCAAGTCCGCTTATCTTTTGGTATATTTATAATATTTATTTAGTAAGTCCTTCCTCCTCTGTGTTTTTGAATAATTTCTGGATATTATATGTGCCTCGCCCTCCTTTTGTGTCCACGATTCCCATTATCCAAGATCAACAAAGGCCTAAACCCTTTTGATGCGTCGGATGTGACTATGTTTAACTCTCCTGCCTAAAGGATCATTGCAGGAAACGTTGAGTCGCCATAAATCAACAGTGGCCATGTGTGTTGTCTGCTCAGATATGGGTCTGGAGTGGGCTCTGTGGATTACAGACATGACAGACTCGGTTAATGGAAGACGGGGCCTGGACCTTCTATCGTGGAAGTCTGAATGATTGAGTATGGTGGAATATGATTAATGATTAAAAGCTTAAATAGTCGCTGCTTGGGCGGTGGTGCTGTTTCCCTGCGAGAACAAAGAGGTGAACAAAGAAATTCTATTTTTTTTTTTTTCCTATCCTTTTCTCCATTTTACATCTCAGACACTTTCTCCTCTCACCTCTTCTTTTTTCTTTCTCTTCTGTCCCTCCTGGAAATTAAAACTTGGTTTCCATAGCTACTGAATGGGGTGTATTTAAATAATGGCCATAGCATCTAGGTCACACTGGTGGGATCTGCCTCTGTGTTCTTCTGAATCTTGTGAGCAGGGAGGTTATAAATGCCACCATAATAGAGTCTTAACCACAGCCTCTAATTCTCTCCCTGAAAGCTCTGCGTGTGCTTTCTTCTTCGCTGAATTGTCACCTCTGCCCGTTTTTTGAAAATTTTCTTTGTGTTTCATCTCTGTCATTTTTATTTTTGCCACCATTCTGGGGTTTATCTTTGTCACAGGCAAGTTTCCCATCCACAAAAGTGTCTGCAAGGATGCTGCTTTTTCATGCAGATAAATGCTTTTCCTTGGTAATGTTGCTAAAAATAGTTTATTTTTAAGCTCACAACAATATGCATATATTGTGACTTGTAAAGTGCACACACTGTCATTAATAAAGTTTGGATCCTCGCATAACTGTGAAAACATTTTTAGTGAGCTTTATTACAGGATAGGAATAGTAATATTCCGCAGTTTTTAATATTGTCACTAAATAACATTGAAAGGCCAAAACTATCAATGAAGTCCGACAGCTCATCTCTTCATACCACTGAGCTGCAGCATTGCACTGGGTGACATACACTTTATTTTAAGAGTCTATTGCAGCATAATACCACTCCCCTAAACAAAGGATTCACCAAGCAGTGCATGCTCCATTTCTTTGTGGATTTATTTAGTTGAAATCGACAATATCCAGTTGATTGAAATTGAACAAATGATATACAAATGTACAAACACAAACGCAGAATGTGTTCATGTGTCAAAGTGTACGAGACACTGACTATGGACATTTCATACATCAGCAGAAATAGTTGATGGTGTCTCATGAAGTAATTAACAAACTCGCACCTGCACCAATTAAACATCCTCAGAATGAAAGGTCAAAAAGAAATGTTATTTTATTGAGATACGATTATTTTCTATTCTGGTAAAACATATGTATTCAATTGAGTGCACACAAATTAAACTTTCATTTGAAACCACTGTAATAGGTGTGATGGTTGGAGGTGAACACTTTTAGTTTAGTTCTCAGCTGAACGCATAGAACCAACGCTGTGGGAGCGCCACTAATGCCTCAAATTGACTTTGTTTAACCGTGTCAGTAAAAGATAGAGAGGAGGGAGCAAAAGGGAAATTAATAGGCCCTCTTCTGTTGCACCATCTATGACTTTCTTTCCATCTGGATAACATAATAGGACCAATAGTCCCCTCAGGCGCCTGTTAATGGCTTGTCACTACACAGCTCCTCATAGTATTGAGAAAAAGAAACGACGAGTCTCAGGCTCTTTATGATAGCTTTAGCATTCTAACTAGGCAATTAAATCTCTGAGATTGTCATGTGTCTACCTACTGCTTTCGGGACATTCCTCATGTATCACTTAGTCTCTCTCTTAAACATTTTTCTTTCTCAGTTTGCAAATGCATTCAGTGTTGATTATTTGTTTGAGGCAATTGGTTGACAGATTCTTCTGACATGATCTCTTGATGGATACAACCGCAATTTGATTAAACCTGCTTGTGTAAGAGAATTACATTACTTTTGCATGGGCGTTATCTGGAGAGAAAAAAAAAAAAGGAATTGCTTGCTATTCTGTTACATCAGCACGGAGCCTCGTGAGCCTTTTTGAAACGATTCTGCACAGCGACACAGTTACTGTCACTCTGTTTGAGCATCATCTCAGTTCCAGCTGCCACTCCATCCATGCCCGGTTACACACAGCGGAACTGGCCTAGTGAATAATGCAGTTAATAAAGCAATCTGGTTAAAGCCAATGAGTGACAAACGGAGTGAGTTAGTAGATTAAAGGCTCAAAGGAGTCATGAACAAAAAAAGACAAGGCTGCAAAACTTCAGCTGCTGGGCCACACTCTCATGCGGGAACAGCAACATGCTGGAGAGAAACTTAAAGGCAATCAAGAGTCCTGATAAACACGAAAGGGAAAAATGGAGACTATGCAAAATGAGCCTTGTCCATAAATTTAGGTTACCGTGAATAAAAGTTCACATCATTTTGAACTTAAACAGACAGACAGAAAGACAGAATTTTTGTTGTGAAAAGCGAATTCATATTGGTACTCAAGTTTCTGTGTATTTAAAAAAAAAAAAAAATGTTTTAAATGCCTATTTCATGTGTATTTAAAGTAGCAACTGATGCTATATAGCACAGTAGCTCATCTGTGTTCAGGCCTTTATGGATTGATAGATGGATTTCTAAAAATCTTAATTATTATGTTTATGATTTGGAAGGAATTTCCCCCCAATTACATCATTTACTTCAATTACTTCATATTTGAACACTGTGCACACATTTCAGAAGTTGTTTCCTGCTCTGATACTCTCCAGGAATAATAAATATAGCTTTATAAAAGAAGTGCTTCTTTAGCACAATGGTCTTTCTATTCCTGAAAACTGCTGCAGGCTATAAAAAAGACTCATCCAGCGTTTCCAAATAAGTTATATTTATATGACGCTGTTACAACTCTTAGTCTTGCAAAATAATTAGTTAATAATTGGTTTGAGCTCCTCAGAAAACACCACTATCTCTCATGCTGAATCCTCAAGGCTGCATCAGCGGTAAGCACCACTAAAAGCTTTCAATATTGTAAAAAATTGAAAAAGGCAGAGAATTCTTCGACGATCTGCTGTGAAAGGTGAAGTAGTATGGCGCAAACTTGCAACCCTGAACCAATCATTTTATGGAGAAACAATTTTCTAATTGTGTTTCATCAGTTAAAATGCATCTCGACATGATGCACAGCAGTGCTCCGAGAACGATTACATTGATGGCTTTAATAATTTCACAATATTTCTTAGAGTTTTTTTTTTTTTCTTTAATGTTGACACTGTTTACCCGTGATCTCTTGTTCAGTTCCCTCCTGCCTGGGAGCAAGTTGTGCAGCATGATTCATTTTTCATACGTTATTCCTCTTAAAATCATAATTATGTTATAATGCATTTACATTTTCATGAGCACCCGGCCACTCGAGGTAGACAGAAACCTTTGTCAGCTAACAGTCAGCACGGAGAAGGGCACTGGCACCAATTGCAGGCCAGCATTGGAGGGTCAGCAATTTTGAGAAGGGGTGCAATGGCTTTTCAGGCCTTTTTCTCAGCGTAATATTTCATTGTTGAGAAGAAAACATCATTTTTTTTTTTTTTCTAAAAATGTATCACATATTTTTTCTTATTACATCCATGTGTTGTTTTATTTTAGGGGAAAAAAACACAATATAAAACAAACAATAGTGCAAAACCAATGATGTAGCATAAATGAAAAATGAAAGTGAAAAAAATTACAAACTTCTAAGTTTCTAAATAAATACGTTTAACTACCTCAAGTCAAAAAAAGACTTCTACTCGTCCATCGATCCCAAACACTGTTAGCACAAGAGTCTACCATTTTAAAAACTCGGTAATGAAAATATGAATAATTTTTTACCCTCTCAATATTTCTTTTTATTTGAATACCTTCCCTAAACATTAAAAGAAAAAGTAGATGTTGAACGAAATGGTCAAATTATTGTATTTTCAGCCTTTCTGGAGATGATTGATTGTACATCATACAAAGTGCCAAATTATCCTCCACACATTATAATTTAAAATGTATTCACCTGTTTCTTGCAATAGAAGCTCTGAATATTTTATTTGTGTAATGATAAACTCTTTTGATTTCCCTGCAGGTGTTCTAGCAATCCTAGCACTGCCAGTAGGACTGGTGTCATCAGCACAGGAGCTGTACCTCCACCAGACGTCCCGGGACTCTGTTTCCATGGCAACCAGCCACAGCAGTCACCTATCTCCCCCCAAACCCTCCTCCCAGGATTGGCATCAGGAAGGCTCCAGCAGTGGAGAGTGGTCATCCCAAGACGCTCAACCATCAAACATCGTCGTCGTTCCCACTGTCGCCTTCGTCACCCAACCTTTTAGCCTCGGTCACGAGGATCCTCGCACTCATGACAGAGACACTGTGAGCGCTGACAGCCACGTGGATCAGCCACCAGAGACGAGCTCTGACATAGTCATGCACAAATCTGGCAGGGTACCTCAACTCCACAACCCCACTACTGTCAGCAGCAGCAGGGCCGTGACCCCTAATATGGACGCCTGGTTTGCTGCTACGGCAGCGCCAAACCTCTTGGATCCAACATCCAAGTCTGGATCTGATAGAGGGGATACACCCGATACACACCACATAGAGCCTCAGAAGCTGAGTAAGCAACCCACTGACCTCCCCGTCCTGTCCACCTCTTTAGTGGGTGTTGATGCAGCGCGAGGTCTGAAACTCAGGGAGCGTGTCGTGAGACCCCCGGAGCCAGCCGCACACCACACCATCAGCCTGCGGGAGGTGAACGCAGCAAACGAGCCCCCCACTGAGGAGCTGGTGTTGGAACCGATTGGTGCGTTTGTCGCTCCTGTCCAGAGCCCACTGGAGAATCTGACCACCACTGCATCCGCCACAACCCTGTCCACTCAAGCCAACCAGGAATCAGCGAATCTAACAGCCAACTCAGTCGACATCTCTCCGAATACCACCGGGGAGGGTGTGATTGTCCACGGTAATAGCACAGACGCTCCGCCCACGGGACACTGGCTGGGGAATGTAACCGCACATGGAGGGCTGCTCTCCAACAGCAGCTCGGTCAAGGAGGAGCAGGGAAACAGCTCGGAGTCCCTCTCCACCGCCAGCGGGAACTACCTGAACAGGCAGGTGCCCGCCACCACCCAAGACCCCTGGACTCCTGGCAACAGCTCGGGCCCCACAGTCGAACCCCCGCCGTCCCGCATGACCATATGCTTGAGCCGAATGGACATTGTGTGGATCGTGCTGGCCATCAGCGTGCCGGTGTCCTCGTGTTGTAAGTATCACCGGTATCACATTTAGCTCATGTTTTTTGCCATATGCCCTTCCTGAGGCAGCCTGAACAGTTTGGTGTTGAAAGTCTTATTGTGGAGTTCAATTTGAAGAAGGAAACTCCCAATCACAGGCTCACTTTCTTACCCTACACTACTTCAGTTTATATTTACAGTAAGACAAATAACGTCACAACTGGTCTTTTATAATTATGTGTACAATCTAACCCATGAATATGATGGTTTTCAAAGCTTCTGTACTTCTCTCTTTAGAGGATACATCATTGCTGTCTTTGTTTCTGCTTCAATTTCAGCATATCACATATTAAATGTCGTGAATACCATATGTGCTGAATATTGACTTTAGATTACTTTCTGAACAAGTTTCATTTGGGTTTTATTTGTTATTTTTATCCTTTCTTCTACAAATCTATATACTGATTACATGATAATTAACCGAACTGTATTCAAAACCAATGTTATTCTAAACTAAATAATATTAAAAGCAATCATTTATATGAGATATCACAAATGACATAATTAGGTATTTTGATAGTTTGTGGAATTTAAAATGATTCAAATACGATGATTGTAATCCATTTCAAACCACTCATTTTTTGTTGGATAACTACTAGTAACATATTATTATTGTATTACATTTTCCCAAACAATGCTAAAGTTAGATCATGTTATAGCATTCCTAATAACTTACAAAACTGTTTTAGATATTGATTAAATGTGCACTTTAACAATAATGTAAAAGTTCCGTAATATTTGGTTAAATCAGTTTATCATTTATTAACAAGCAAATGCTTTAATTCTAAAACCTACTATATAAGAATTTCCCCTTGTTTGGCCACTATTATATAACAAGCAGGATATATATATCATGGTCTATATTATAGAAGGTTTTTGTTTAAATTTCTAGTATCTACTCTGCTGGTCTCTGTTTACTGCAGTCTGTGATCTCCTAAAATTCCCAGAATGCCGTCTGACAGCATCCAGAAAGCCTTCAGGGCTAATCTTGTTGAATTAATTCAGAGAAAGAACAGTTTTCGTAGACGAGTAGACATTGCACACAAAGCAAAATATACTTTCTTTTTTTCGCCTTTTTCTGTGCTGAAGATGGAGCGAAGAAAGAAAATGTCTTCACATTCAATAATACATTTTTAATGCCTTTTTCATTCCTGAAAACCTGCTTGCACCATTTGTGCCTGAGAAACTGACATCTGGGCTCAAAATTACTACATGACTTTCAACCAAAAGCAATTTCTAACAGTATTTTACAGGGGATTTTTTTTTTTCTTTCCCTTTCAGCTCCAATTTATATTACCATTGGCATATTGTCCTGAAACATGACAGCCTCTACCTGTGCAGCTTGTGTGGGTGCTTTCAGAGGCTTTTTGAAGCCCAAACTCTTCCAAGTTTTTGCACTAAGCCTCGCTTTCTTCTGCTGCCTCTGCCTGCTATAGCCGTGCTGTTGACTGTGTGCTGTATGAGGAGGAAGAAGAAAAGTTCGAGTCAGGAGAACAACCTCAGCTACTGGAACAATGCCATCACCATGGACTACTTCAGCCGGCACGCCGTGGAGCTGCCCAGAGAGATACACACTCTGGAGAGCGAGGTACGGGCCACCGACACACTGCGACAATGACCACGTTACTGCACGCTGTTTTAGGTGGCGTCGCATTTACTTGATGTTTTCACTATCAGTCAGCAGAATGCTTTAAAAGAGTACAGAGATGGCGAGAGAGGAGCCACGTCCCATCTCCGCTGTCAGCAAGCCTTCAGGCCTGCCGAAGTCCGCTCAAGCGTGACGCCGTATTACTGCGATTTATGGGGATGCAATTTGGAACAAGCCAAATAAGAGTTTCCCCCTCGGAGAATCCATTAAAATAGTGACTGCTAGACAGGTTTTCACTGTGAATTTTTCCCGGCATTAATATTCAGAGGACACCGGCGACCAAATCTGGTAATCTGTGATACTGTAGGGAGTCATTATTCTCAATGATGAGTTAATTTGGCATTATAACTCAGTTGCATTTACGACTTTATTTTTAGTCAGGGTCTGAAGAAAGATAAAACACCACACGGAATAAAGTATCATATAAGCAAGTTGTCAGAAAGAGATAAAAAGCCTACTGTAAAACAGAATATTTTACATTCCTATTGGAATTATACTATAGTATTTGACCAACTGAATCATGAAATAAGTGGAGAAGAACACTACACATACGTATAAACTTATTTCTTTCACAAAACAATTACAATACATAATACATTTCATTTTCAAACTTGAAGTCTCTCAAGATGATATTTCTCTTATACGAAAATAATATTTTATAATGAGCAACTGAAGCATAAAAACAAAACCCTTTTTCACCAAAATGATTGTATTTCATATTCCGTATGTTGAGCAGAAACAGTTGGAGAGGACCAGAGAGTCTGGTTTGACAGCTACGAGGGTGTGTAATGATGAAGCGCTTCAAAAACTAAATAAACAACAAGCAGCCAGTGAAGAGATGCTACAGCCGGATTAATATTATCTCTCATTACAGATTTTGTAGATCAGATTCGACGTCTTTCGTCCTTGTAGTCCATGTGCCATGAGAAGAACGTGACTAGAAAATTTTCAGCTGAGAGTCGAAATGTTTTCAAGGGCCTCAAGCAAGTCCAGTTGCCTTTATGATACTTGTAGAAAAAAATAGACCCTTGTGGCTGAAAACGTTCACAGGCGTCTTAGTGACTTTGTATTTGATATTATTCTCATTACTGTATATACTCGTGAGGGAGCTGCTGAAGTGCTGTCTTATCTCCTCAGGGTACGTCGAACTCCGTCAACACTTTGCATATTAAAGTTGTAGACTCGCAGTTTTTATCTGCCTACGCGGCCTTGATTTCTTTAACTTTCATGCACTAAGTTACCAAGCTAAAATATTGTATCTTTATTTTTTAAAAGAAGGACTGAGTCATATAAATACTTGTTTTGGGGCTTCTTTTTTTTAAAATGGAATATATCACAGTCAAACGGCAGACACAAATTGGTCATATATGGTGTGGTGGTCGGTTCAGGTCCGAGACGGGTCCCTCCAATTTGCCTGTAGGTTTGTACTAATTGGCTGCTTTTTAAAATTATTAAGCTTCTTAAAGATTAAATAATCAATATACTTTCCTCATACCTTTCCCTCTTACTCACCCGTTGAGCCATTGAGTAGCTTTAGTGTTGTAGGAATGTTTTACCCAGTCTTATTACCACAATGTGTAGTATTGTGCATGAACTTCTGTATTTGGGTTAAGTTTTTTGATGTTTATGTTTATGTAAAATATGTAAAGCAAGCTACTATTATGTTCATCATTTGGGAACTTTTCAAATTTTATTCCGTTAAATAATTTGTGTTGAAGACTAAATGCATCAATATTATTAAAAAAAAAAAAAAAAAATGGTTTGTTGTCTCCACATGGTCAGTTTTAAGTTACAATATTTTCATTTCTCTGCTAAATCTGGACATAATAAAATTCCATTGCAGCTTAAGACTGTCAAAAATATCCTGACACAGTGAATTCAAATCCATAGTGTCCAAGCATGCAAACTAATAAATATGTGTGTGTGTAGGTGGTTCACACAAAAGAAATGCAAAAAAAAAAAAAAAAAAAACAGCTTTACTTCATTCAACATCTCACCGAGACATTCAGACTTAATGCTCTCCTTCACTTGAAGGATTTCATGTGTTCACATCAGTTTTTCGGTGCATGACAGTGCCATCTGTTGGAAATGTTGGTGTATAACAGTGACAGTTTTAACTGCAAAATCCCATCTATTCTCTAATATATCATTTTGTGTTTCATTGCTGCTCAGTTTGCATGTCTTTTTTTTTTCTTTGCTCATCATTAACTATTTCATTGCATGTCTTCTGCATGTTATTTCCCTGCTCATTTTGCCTCCCTGTGCCGCCTGTCGTGGTGTCAGGAGAGAAAAGCTGAGGTTGGAACATGTTTAGGATGCCCTTGGTGATACCCAGGTGTTTGTTTATTTTATTACCCCTGTTTCACCTGCCTCTGTAGAGCACAAGTCTCACAATGTAACACTTGTGGTGCTGTAGGGAATCCTGTCATAGGTGTCCTAGTAGAAAGATAATCATGAAGCCAAAATGAGGGCGTTGGTTTGATTTGTTTAGACCTGGCTGATAAAATGGCCTCGCTCGTGCCGTTAAATCATTTTGTTTCTCGCACCTCCCTCCCTCCTCCGGCACCGTCTCATTACTGCTGACTCACCATCAACAACCATTACTACATCTACCCTCCTCCCCCACCTGCTCGTGTATTAAATCCCTACACTAACTTCTCCCCTCTTTTTTTTTTATGTCTGCTCATGAAGCTCTTACATCTTCTCCTCCACCTCCCTTTGTATCTGCTCATCTAGATCTGTCAGTTATCTTTGTTCACCATCTTTTTAAACTCTGTGCCGCACCAAACCTATGATTTACTCTCCTCCTCCCACGCTAAACTGTCTTGCCTGTAGAGTGTGTTAGATACAGTAGACTGCACTGTGTTCCCTAATTGTGAGCCCCAGACTATAAATCATGAATTACATCTACTGTTCAACACTTTTTTGGTACCTTTGCTGATTTCCTGCTTTCTGTACTTGGATTGAATAGGAGCACGACACGTGTCTACCCCCTAACGGAGACTACAGCGGCAGCAGCGTGGTCCTGGTTAACCCCTTCTGCCAGGAGACCCTCTTCATCAACAGAGACAAAGCTTCTGCCATTTAGAGACAGAAAGAAAAAAAAAAGATGCACTGCTGGATTCTCCTCTCCAACCCCTTTCTCCTGTTGTTGTCTATTTTATATATGTGTGGTAAATATTCAGAGACTTTGACTTTATACGGTATATTACAAACACAAAGAGCAACCTGAAAGAAGAGCGACGTAAACACTATTTACTATGGGGATGCACCTGCATATTTTTCTGATGTACATTTTCTACAAAAAAAGGCTTAATTGTGATAAAGGTTTTTATTGTCTTTATAAAATACAGAGTATATGTGGATTTGTTTCATTACAGTGGCTTGATGGTGAGTGCACTCTGGATGTCGCCACATGAAATCTGCTTTTAGAGAGAGAAAATGTGCTATGAAAACATAAAAGCTGTCC
>OMNM01030910.1:0-15447 GCA_900302745.1 Parablennius parvicornis
CTGGCTGCAGAACAAAGTGTGAAGAAATGAATGCAGGAGGATCAAATGGAGAGTTGAAAGGAGAAATAAATCACCCTGACAGTGAAAATGTACAAATCTTCAAGAATAAAGAAAGAAAAAAAAAGAAAAGTTCCACAGATTTTCACAGCAGTTAAAACCTTCCTAGTGGCTTCTTTTGAAAATAGCTGAGAGTTGTAGCTCAGGTCGGAGTCAGTTGTAGTTCAGGTCAGGGTTGGTTGTAGTTCAGGTCAGGGTAGGTTTAGTTAAGGTCGGGGTTGGTTGTAGTTCAGGTCGGGGTTGGTTGTAGTTCAGGTCAGGGTTGGTTGTAGTTCAGGTCAGGGTTGGTTGTAGTTCAGGTCGGGGTTGGTTGTAGTTCAGTTCGGGGTTGGTTGTAGTTCAGGTCAGGGTTGGTTGTAGTTCAGGTCAGGGTAGGTTTAGTTCAGGTCGGGGTTTGTAACACGTCTGCGACTGTTAATGTTACTGCTGCAGAAGGTCAGGTGGGAATTTCACTTCAAATTACGCTGGTTTGGTTTTAGCCCTGCTGCTAATGCTGGTTGTTAATGCTCCTAAAGCTGCTACTGCTGTTACTGTTAATGCCAACTGTGTGTCATGTAATGCCACTGCTATTAGTATTATTGCTAATGCTGATATTAATGCAGCTATTACTATTATAGGTAATGTTGCTCCCCCTACTATTTCTGCTGTTACTATTATTGCTAATGCTGGTGCTCATGTCACTGGTATTGCTGCTGCTGGCGCTAATATCACTGCTACTTCAGCTGTTTCTGCTAATTGCAGTTGTGCTTTGATACTAGTAGTGGTTAATGTTGCAGTTGCTGTTGTGCATCTGTGGTTGCTACTGTCAATGCCCCAATTAATGCTGCTAATAATGCTATAGCTGTGGTTACTACTGTTGCATATGTTGCTGCTGTTAGGGCTTATGTTTATGTGTATACAGTGGTATATTTAGTCTATAGTAGTATATATAGTGTACGGTAGTATATATAGCATACAGTACTATACATATAGTAGAATATAGTGTACGGTAGTTGTATAGCATATAGCATTATGTACTGTATAAAATATATAGTATATAGTATCGTATAGTAACGCAAGACTTAGTTTGGTCTTTAGTTCTTGTCTCAGATTCACACCAGATGAAGATGTCTGGGTACATTTTCTCTGGATCTTGGTTCAGAGCGAGTGTTGGCTCGCAGCGCCGGTGCTCTGTCGGGATTACACGTGAGCAGTGGGCTGTGTTGACCTTTGACCCTTCGCTTAGTGTTTCTGCTCCTACAGCATCTCGTCCTCCCACTCACAGCTCCTCCGTCCGTCACCCGGCTCGCCGCGCAGCACCTTATCGCTGGCGCCGTTTAACTTCACACGGCATTTGGAGCGCTGGCCAGAGTCGCTCCGGACTGGGGAGGGGGAGGGGCTTAACGCCTCCTGCTCGCAGTAAATACCGACACTGAGGGATGAGCGAAAGATCTCAAGCAATTCTTCCCAGACTGGAACATGAGTAGAATCGATTCTGTCTGTTCAATTCTGTCTGACCGATTGTCTCTCGTCTGTGATTGGATCGTCGGTGTGACGCATTAGCATAGCCGTTAGCTCTCTGTCGGTCAAACTAACAGCAGTTCACTTACACTCAGTTGAAGTTAAAAGAAGGAAGATGCTCTAAAATATGGACGTTGGCACTTCTAGAAATAAAACATTTTTACAAACGAAGATTCAGAGAACAACAGAAGGCTAACTGCTAATCAAGCAAGCTAATTGTAATTACAGCTACTGTGGATACTTGCTAATGCTAATGCTATTGTTTGTTACAGGTGGACTACGTTCATACTGTGTGGTGAGGAGTGAGTGAGATCCAGACTGGAAAGGGCTCCTCGTTGGATAAACAGGAGTTTAGTGAAATAGTAATGAGTGATGACCGTCACTCAAACTCGTCCCAGACGTTAGCATCGTCTTTGCTACATTAATCGCAAAGTTTGGAAATCAGCATGAACAAGGCCAGTCTGGTACGCTTTGTGTGTGCATGCAGTGCATGCAGTCACCTGCTGCCACCTGTTGCTCACACTCAGTATTGCACATGTATGTCGTGATTCAGCCGACAGCCTCACCTCAGCAGCACATCGGTACGATTTAAATCTATGAAAAGAAGGGTGGGAGAACTTTTTTTTAAAAAAAATTCAAAAATGGAAAAAAAAAAAAGTGTTTCAGTTCAGCCTGCAGACTCACGGTGCATGAATTATTGAAGGAAGAAGAATCAATAATGCATCATCAATAGAATCCAGGAATTCTACCTCAGGCCTCCACTGCTGAGATAACACACACACACACACATACACACACACACACATAAACACACACACACACAGCAACAATTAAAAACAAAAATTTCACAATAACTCACAAATCTATTAAGATAATATCTGTTACATACTATATACTCAGAATCATTCATTTGAACATGATGTAAAAAAGTGGACTATCTATATACTATATTACATATTTTAAATTTCAATTATTTTCTGAAATAAAAAAAGCTTTCCTCCTCAAAACACAAGAGGGTAGTGATGCTCCACACACAGTTTATGATGAAAATATTGACATAATGTGTTTTTTGACAAAACCTTCCATCAAAAGTTTTAAATATTCTTTAAGAAAAACTGTAATCTCAAGTCCTTTGTGCCACATTGTTACTTTTTTAATGGTGGAAAAATGTTATTGCTTCTCCATAAACAAAATATCAATCAAAATCTGTGAAAATGTCGTTTTTTTTCTCTATTTCTTGCACAAGATAAGAAGATGATACAGAATTACAAGAAATGAAACCACATTGAAGGAGAGGAAAGAAGCCCAGGGCGCTTATTTGAATTTCTCCTCATCAATTCACATTACCATAATCAAAATATGAAAGGATGAAGGAACAACAAACACAGAAAGGAGTTATTAAAACAGTCACAACATATCACAATTAATGGGATGCTATTTGACAAGTCAATAATCTCACCTTGAACAGGGCCAAAGAGAAAAAAATATATGTGTGTGTGCATGTGTGTGAGTGTGTGTGTATGTGTGTGTGTGTGTCCAGATGCTTTATCCTGGCCTGCAGCTTCTATGGAGCTTTAGCTCTGGGTGACAACCTGCTGGCTCTGAACCACGCTGACAAGCTGCTGCATCAAACTAAAGTGTCTGGATCCCTCAACTAAGTCCACTTGACTGTCACACACTTGCCTCACGTTTAAAACCAGCCCATGGTGTGTTCCATGTGTATTTGGACATTCTGACAGCTGTCCAGGTCATGTGTGTTTGGACCTGACAGTCGCATCCTGCCAACCGTCCCGGTGTGTTCATGTTCTGGGTCACCTCAATGCTGCTGAAGCCCTCATCTCATTTGACTGGATCAATCAAAGCAAGGAGTAACTCTAGTAAGTAAATGGTATGTTAATTCAATTATTATATCCCTGCACTTATTTTGGGTATGTTTTAAAGTCTATTATTGGAATTCTACCTAAGCTTCACTTGGGTCATCAACTTCATTGATAATAAGGGTTAAGGGGACTTCAGTACGTTTAAATCCATAATTTACATCTGAAACTACCACTGTTTGAAATATTACTCACACTTTTTTATCAGTATTTTGCTTGGAAATCATTTTATTGTTGTTGTAGCAGATACAATTCCTGCTATTCATCCATATTTGTTTCCCATTGTGCCATTTACATTTTCTTCTATGGAGAAATGTGATGTCAGCCTCGATATTTAATATGAGCAAATAATATGAATTTATTATTGTAACTGAGAGTACAAATATTTGTTGGACTTTTACTTGTGTATTTCTTAACAATAGTACTATATTTGTGATCAAAATAAATCCAACCAATGTGAAACAAGGTAACAATACTCTGTTTACTTATGACCAATGCTATTCATTGGTAGACTGCAATAAAAAAAACAAACATTTTCCTAATTCATATCTTCATTTGTTTCTGCCAAGAGAAGTAGAGCCACAACTGAACCACAGTATTGCTATACAACTTAAAATGTTTGCGCATTGTATTTTGTATTATATTAGATTCTGCTTCTTTGAGTATTTACTTTTACTTGTGTATTAAATGAGAAACTTTAGAGAAGCGATGCCCATGTGATCAGTGTCAGTTATCCAGAGTGAGCTCTTTAACAATGTTAGAAACAGATGTGAGGCAGATGCAGCCGTGCAGCGTCCCATACCACAACATATAGACTATTTGTCTTTAAGTCAGATTCTCTTCATATTATATTTCTGTAGGATTGGAAAGTTAATGTTTTTATTGTGTGTATTAGGCGTCACTGGGTAATTAGTAGGTAACGCAGGTAGAAACCAGCTTTCACTTTGAATCCACAAATCCCCTATATATTCATCGGGATGACCTGATGAACGTGGATTTTTACCCGTGTATGGAGAGTGGAAGTTTAAACTGATATTACCATTCAAACATTTTCTTAAATTTGCACCCAAACATGCAACTCTAAATCAAACCTCCACATCCAGATGTGAAACTGTTTTACTTCCAGCTGAAACACCTGACCAGAGTAAGGAAATGTTCCGAGCTGCTAATTACACCACAACAATGAGATGTTACGTATCATATAATTTGTTGAAATCTTCACACATTTCCAACCCACATGTGCATGCAGCCTCACTCCCTCTCTTGACCTCTCCTGACCTCCCAGACTCTTAAATCATCCAGGATGGAGGCTTGAACTCACCCTGAGGTTTGCTGTTGCAGTCGCTAGATGGCGCTATAGTACCGATTATGTGGAGTCAATCCAGCTGTGCTGTCCCACCATCTCCTTCCCCTGGAGCCTAATGGGAAATGTTAATTCACCTAAATAAAAAGGAAGGTGTAATTAACGCGACATAACAATTGTGACTGCTGGAGAGCGCATGAACGGCACTAGAGAAAATAAACGCTAACTTCAATTCATCCGACCAGCAGGTCACAGCCATGATGATAATGATGAGGATGATGAGGCATTGGCCACCACCACACAGAGGTGATATTCCTCCTAATAATGGTAAATCTGCCATAGTATAGTTGACTAAAAGACAAAACAATGAGTTTTGAATGAAAAAGGTTTTTTTCCCTTCACGTGATAAGTCATTAAATAAACACTGTGAATGTACAGGCATGGCCGGACCAACACATTTCAAGTAAATTATTCCTCCTCTTTAAATCCACAAGATGTATGGATATTTATATAAAAGTATCTCCCTTTGTTGATTTATTTTCTCCTCAGCTGTTTTTCTTCCATTGATCCAGAACTTCAGAATCTTCTGAGGGAAATTTAAAGCCACAAAACTTTTTTTTAAACACACGTGATGCGTTTAAAGTCCAGTTTCTTTTCACTTTAAAGGGCTGGAGGTCTAAAACATTGTTGAAATGTTGCAACACTTCAATCATTTGAGCACAATATAGAACTTGTGATATCATAACCACACATCTTCTAAGGAGCCTTTTTGGGCCCTTGGACCCCAATTTGGGAACCTCTGATCTGAGGGAAGCTCTGTTTGTTTTTCACAGTAAAAGTAGGTAGTTTTTCTTCCTTTGCAGGATATAAGACTCGTTTACAAGACTTTTGAAAATGAACAGTGTAGGACTACATCACTTTGTTGCAGACACTCTCGATGTGGTTTCCCCATGACAGTCTCTCATTAACCTTTCCATTGCACTTCAGAATTACCAGTAGTTACCTAACACATTTAGAAAAAAGAAACAATGAAACCACTATGCATGCAAAGAAACGGAATAAAAGGATTAAATCAGGAGAAAAAGTTAAGTACACAAAAACTACAAATACTCATGACTTATTATACTTACTAAATAAATAGAGGTGCATGAAAATACAGAACAAAGAAAGTATGTGCACTCTTTGCACTCGTGTTTACTGTGGTTTTATTCATTCATTCATTTATTGTGCCATGTTGTGTGCTGTGCTGTACTCATTTACCTCACTGAAATACTGCGCCTGCCACTGGGCAGTTGTGGAACAGCACTTTCATCATGTCGACCCTGCAGAGTTCAATGATCTGTCACATCAATCAGATCCACGCTAAACGCTGTGAAATGATTTGTTAAAAAAGCCAATAAATGGTCATGTACACGTGCACCGTACCTATAAGCATATACACAGAACAGTTCCACGTCCTGTACAAAAGTAAAAAAATAATAAACCTATGTTAGACCGTTGTAAATCATATGTTTCACACCTATACAGGCGTTTTCCATTAGTTACCTAATTAGTCGCCTTTTTGGCACCAGGGGCCTGCAGGCTGCCTTTATGACTCTTCTCACTGCAGCCGTTTTGGATTAAGCGTTGTAGGAGCCGTACAGGTGTTACCAATAACATTAACATGGCACCGTTCTGTTTGAGAGTCCCACTAAAGTCACAGCAGTGTGACTGCGAGATGGCATCAGCAACGCCATGACGCTGAAACTGAGGAGAAATGTGTTTCAATCCCCGTGACCTGGCACTGTGTCTTCTCTCCAATTTCAGGTGTTGTCTATAGCTTTGGTAGGAATAAGAATTTGAGGCCTAAATTGCTTTTATGGCGGGTTTCGGTTACCTCCCGAAATTTTAAACCAAGTAACTTCAACCAAAGGGGATAACTAAAAACACGTGTAGCTCTGCAGGGCCTGTGAAGACACGGTGGAAAGCATGTCATAGGGAATCTTGTGTGGTTTTTATTATTGTGATGCATTCTGTGGTATGCAATTCCTTGGCTTTAACTAATTAGTATTATGAAATTTGTAACACAGCTTAAGTTACTGAAGAGTTAGTGAGCTTGCTGTAGTTTAATTGAACAAGAAAGCTGTTGTTGTCAAACGGTCCTGCTTAACAGGCCAAAAGTTCAAAAGTGGGTCTGACATCATGTCAGGAGGTTTCGGGATGTATTTTACCTCTTCTTTTGTAGTATAACAATGGTTATAACTGGAGTCAGATGTATGAAGAGCAGATAAGTAAGAGCTCTACAGAAAATGTACATAAAAGTAATATGAAAAGACATTTTACCTAAGCTTCACTTCATCAGACCAAATGTCTAATGAAGTGAAGCTAAGGTAAAATGTTAGATGTACATGATGACAAGTATATTTGTCTCTTCTGTGGAGTCTAATGACAAAAAAATATTGCTCTAGACAAATAAATACGTCAGGCACCCCTACTTGAGTAGATGTAAATTGTAGTAAAGTAAACTGGGAAATGGGATCTTCCTAACTGGTAACCTAATCAATTCCCAGCTGCATGATTACACCACAACTCATTTCTCCACATTAAGTCACATTAGTATTAATCTGTACATTCATTGAATGGTCTTTGGATTTCATTGATTCACCACAGTAGTTGTTTTATTTGCCGTTCCTTCTTGATGTCTTAGTTTCATAAATAAGTCTTTTCAATAAATGCCAACATCCAGATTATAGTTGAGCATAATGAGAGATGTGAGCTCTAGTCCATGCATCTTCTATACTGCTTAAGCTAATTCAGGCTCTCAGAAGCTGGAGTTTATCTAAGATGACGATAAGTGAAGGCAGGTTACATCCTGGACACGTCACCAGTCCATCAAAAGGCAATATCAGAGAGATACAACGGTCTCCATTCAGCCTTAAAGTTATGTTTTTGAACTGTGGGAGGAAACCAAAGCTTTAGAACCAAACGTAGTCAGAATATGCAAATCCCACAAAAAGAGGCCGAACTGAGGGCAGCAACTGAAAGTAAGACATGAACTAATGTTCAAGTTGTTTTGTCTCAATATCGTACTCAAAGTGTTCACTGAAGTGGATAGTTCTCTAAAAGGCTTTGTGTGAATCAAGGGTGTCAAACATGAGGCCCTTAAGTTGACATTGTTGTCTTTTTTCATTGTATTTCTTTAGTTTCGCAAAATATAGACATTTCCATCGTGTATACTCTGCACCACAACACAAAAAAAAGTTCAAATTGAAAGTTTATTGTGGTACTATTTTAGCAGTCCGGCCCACTCAAGATGAAACTGGACTGCATGTGGCCTCTGAACTAAAATGTGTTTGACACCTCTGGTTTAAATCAATGTTTTGTTTTGTTGTTGGTAACAAGGAGAAGAAACAGCAGTCACTGAACCAACAGTTCAAGACAGGGACAAAAAGCCCACTTAGAGCTTTTTTGTTGATCTTGAATGAGCCTGTTGGAACAAACTGGAGCGACCTTGTTATCCATTTCAACGAACGACAGTTTCTTCCACACATTAATTTGCTCCACTGCAAATATTTATGCCCGAGGCTGCCTGGTAACCCTCGTCTGAGTGACTTTTTTTTTTTTCGCCACCTGAGGGTTGCCTGCTGAAGATAACCTGCATGGAATAATAAGCGACAGTGAGTCTGTCGCCCGTGCAAGTGCTTCACATCTTTGCATCTTCGCCGTACTCCACAAGAGGGAGCAATGTGCACATGTTGTGGCACGCTGGCAGCCTCCAGTTGCAGCTGCACAGTGTGTGTACAAGGTGCATAGCAACCACCCCAGACACATCTCACCAGAAGAAGAAAACGAAGCAGCAAAAAAAAAAAAAAAAAAAACAGCTTGCAGAAAGACAGGGCTCTTTGTCAGAAAGTGAAAATGCTGTAATGGTGTTTCACAGAATGAAGCTCCAGGAAAAGGACGAAGAAAGTCCCACGAATACAGTGAGTCACCTTGAAGACAACCCAAGACGTTTACCCCAACCAGAGGTCACCGTCACACGCTGAGGCTTCGAGAATTGTGAAAGATAATGAAACAGGCAGAGTGAACGGAAGCTAAAGGTGGAGTGTGATTTATTCAGAAGACAAAAACAATTAACCCACGAACAGTTGATTAAGGTCCCGATTACAAGAAACGTTTTCAAGTGAAAATGCAACATTTTGAAAATGGCTCTGTGGAAAAGGGGAAAACACAACTTGTCTAAAAAGGTGCTGCTTGTGCATGTGCAGCACGGCCATAGGAAATAGTTCTTCTGCACATGGAGGAGAAGATGGACAATAACAGCAATGGCTGCCTCTAGAGTGTAATAACTTCTAGCCCACTTGGGCCTTGGTAGTAAATCCATTTACTAATGTGTATTTTATTCAAATGTTTGCGTGTGTGTTGAAGCATATTGTTGTATTGTGTCTCATGTGTATGGATTTGTGATAAAACCAAACAACAGCACCCACTAGTGGCCCAATATGAAAATTACACTATTTTCAACATTTCTACAGTTTCTATAATTTCTGTGTAAATGGACATCATTTTCTGAAAAGTTTTTTTGTGTTAGACCTAAATTAAAGCTCGTTTCCCACTTGAATGGACAAAACAAAGTGTGGCTGCTAATTAGGTTAACATTAAACTCAACCTCTCCAGTTGATTTTCTGTTGAGTTCCAGATTCAAATATATTGTTTTTAAATTGTCATTTGCTTTTGGGATCCACATACAATCAAAGCATTTATCTGTTGCTTGAAGACTCCATTGATAGCTTGTGAGTATTTGTACCTTTTACACAACAATCAGCTTTAACATGTGTGTTCAGGTGGACAGAGGTGTGAAGGTTGGCACTCTTGATCTATTCTTACAATATTGTGGATTCAAGTGTGGTACTGGCTTTTCTGTGAGAAGTTTGTGTGTTCTCCCTCTTCGTTTCAGGATGAAGAGAAGAGGGAAATCAGCTGTCCACAACCCTGACCTGAAAAAAGCAAATGGTAAATGGCTTAGGGTCATTTTCTTGAATGGAGGCTTCTGTGGTTATGAAAGTAACTCCAAAAACAACAATGTTTGGGAATCACGAATGCTGAATGTGAAAATGTGCACCTACCAGCAGAGCCTGAAGAAACGTATAATCACAATTCATTATTACAGTTTCAGACACATTGTACAGTTGTGCGGGGATCCATTACTGTGCATGAGAGGAGGGCCACATAGAAAGAGGTTTTGTTTACAGTGAATTGCAATGAGCAGCAGCACAGCTCCGGGGGAAGAGCTTCTGCTGGACTGTCTTGTTGTTTTGACCTTCGATGGCCCTCAGCCTTTTACCAGATGGAAGTGGCTGGAAGAGGTGATGCTCAGGATGAGAGGGGTCAGCTAAACTATCGCCTCCACACTTGCTAGCCTGCTGCCGATGTACAGGAGCGCCGGCTGTACAAATGAGCCAATGAGCTGCTCTGCCTTCTCGGCTACACTGGAGTTTGGCCCGTTCCTGTAAAGTAGGGGATTCAAAGCAGATGATGAACTCACTGAGAGCTTTGTAGGAGGGATTCATGAGGGCCTGTGGCAACCAGAGCTTCTTATGTTGTGCTTTCTTGGTTATCAAGAGCATAATTGACTCCACAGTGGAGGAGATTACATCGACATTACTGCACTCTTTCATGCATTCATCAACAAGTGGCTGTGAGAAGAAGGTGTCCAGCTTTTTCAGCTCGAGGTCTCGTTCACACAACAACGTTTTAAAGTGAAAACACAAAACCTTTGTTGCATTTTGAGTGTTCGTTTAAAGTTGCCACTTTTGAAACTTTTCTGAAACAAAAAAGCAAAAATGATGCATTTTGACTGGTGTCCACGGGGCCTCAGTCCATCATGAAACCCACCAGGTTCATGTCCAACGTCATGATCTCCGCTGTCTGGAGGTGCTGTCATCACTGAGAGATTGAGGGTTGTGAGAACACAGCCTTGCGGTATTCCACCGACCATCTGGAAAACTGGCACATGTTTTCCGACCAGCTGACGGGATTTCATCAGTAAGGGCGTGAACACATGTGTCAAGTTTGGTCCAATTCAGAAAAGCCTTGGAGAAACTGCACTGTGGGTGAAAGTGTGAAATTTGGTAGATCGTCTGGTGGATAATCAAAAAAACAAGCAGACCTCAGTGCGTGTTCAATGTAACTATAATATGATTTGAGATCTTTCTGGAAGCATCACAAACTGCAGATATCCGCACATACCAGAGATAACATGTTTGAGTAAATGACATGCAGGTGAGGAACTGACTTGTTACAGGTTAACACATATATGATGAACACAATACCCTAAATCTGCAAATCAATTTCCAGCTTTTTTTTTAGTGCTTTGTCTGAAACAGCTGGTTGTGGTACAACTCTGTGTTTTTATTTAATGTTTTTAATTTAAAAACTATACTGACCCATTCATAATATTCTCAAAGTGTGTAAGAAAGAGTTTCGAGCTAAAAGTATCCCCCATTTTTTTTTTTTGTTTCTAGTCAAAGACAACATTTATAAAATATTATATTGTAATTATTTAATCTTATATTTTATTATTCCAATGTGCTTTAATTGAGTCGACTTGTGATTTTATGCCCTGCTGGACAACCTCAAAACCAATGAAAGAGTAATTTTGGTCTCTGTGTAGAAAAAAAAAAATCCAACATAAGCATAAACTTATTTGCTCAGCACTGCCTCCTACAGGGAGAAGAAGGTACTGCTTTCTAAAAACCTGCTATTTTGATTGCAGTTTCATGTCAGATTAGTTCTATTTCACAGACACGTATCGGATAATAAACATGCCTATATTTGTTTGCACAGTGTAATATTTGTTTGCACAGTGTAAATAACCTGGATAGAATAACACTATTGATATCTTGCAGAAATGTCAAAGCATAAACAGAAATATTAATTTAATTCAAATTAATATTTGTTTAGTAGTTTTTGGGATTATAGGCTCTCCTGACTGCATGTAACTAGTCTGAACCTCTTTTTTACTAGATTGTATGTTGGGTGTTGATGTGATTTACTCCATAATTTCTTAAAGTGTGGGCTATCCAATGGCATAATACCACCTAAACAATAGTGTGCAGTGTGCAGTGTGTGTGTGCAGTGTGTAACCTCCATAATATAATTTATCATTTTTGCATCTTTTTGGTTCCATGAACTACTATGCAAACCTTACAAGGTTGGTCTGGATCAGGGGAATGAAACACAAGTATGAAGCCCAATCAGGAATTAAAATCTGGAAATGTCACCTTCATGAGCATGAGCACTGTGATGTTTCACAATCATGTGACTGATCCAGACTCACTGCATGGGCTAAACCTTTGTCATTCCTGTCAGAAGTGAACGCGACTGGTCCAGGGCCCGTGGTATTTTTCAGTTATATTAGTAGAATGAGGTTTAATGCATGCTGAAACTTCCTGCAATTTCATTAAAGATATTCTCAGAAAACAAAGAGCTAACTGATAATGATAATGCTTCAGTGGAGATGATCAGAAAAGATTCTTATCTATAAAGTTCTGTGTCCTAAACAGGTTTTCAGCATTCTGTTCATCGACTTTCAGCTCAGCAGGAGGCACTGCTCAGACTCAATAGGGTGGGAGGAGAGGGGGGTTGGATTAAAGCATGAAAGCAGTATAATGAGACTTAGTTCAGGTTATTGGTGTGTTAGTACTCGTTAGTGCGGTGAATTGGGTGGTGGGGGTTAGGGATGGTGAGGTGGGGGTGGGATTGTAATCTTCTCAATGCTTCGCCGAGCGGAAGTCAGCTCGTTAAGCATCCATTTTTCTCTTAAGCCCTTTGTGAGGACTTTGCTGTTTTAAATTGTCTTTTCAGTTTGTGGGAAATGTTGTCTCCACTTCTGAATGCTGCCTTAGTCTTATAAATGGGGAGATAATGGTCCATCGAAGCAGAGTCCTGCCATTTGCTTTTTTTTTTTTTTTTCCATCTAACAAGCCCATACTTTTGGCTATTCAAATTGCTTAATTGTCCCTTATTCTTATATGTTCTGCCAGTTGCATCTTACATTGATAACGTTTGTTGCAATACATATATAAAGGTACCTTAGTTAAATCAAATATCTGCTGACTTCTAACTCAACCATTTTAGAAACACAAGCTGTTCCACATTTTATTTGAGAGTACATTTGTTAAGTTTCTGCATTATTTTTGCATTATTTTGTATGTTGATTGTTGACATATGTGGTTTTTGGTGCCTTTTGTCAAGAATTTTTAATTGTAAGATATATTCTAAATTCATAAAATTTATGGGGACTGTCAAAAAAATTGTGTACAAAATCAAGTATCCATGTTTTCTGTGGGTTTATAGTTTCGAGTTATGCTACTTCTATGATACAGATACCTGGGAGAGAGTGAATTTTTGAACTGCCAATACTAAATCAAAGTCTGTCAACTTTACAACACATGATAAATAATGCAAACTCCATACATCTTGAGTCCAAGGCAAACATCATGAGAGGACATCTGTTTATATAAGTAAAGGCACTGATGATTTTCACATTTATGACATGCAGTTGATTTGGTAACATGAAGGCAGATTGACGATGGCTGCCTTTAGTGCACACATATGGCTGTTTCCTGAGCCAATAACTACCAGTGGAAAATGAATTCATATAAAGCCATCAAAAACACCCCAGTGAAGATTATTTTTGTCTCACTATGTGCGGGTGCCAAGTAGTTAGCTTGCAGGAAGGCAGTATAAAAACATTCCTCCTACCTTTGTACTCTTTTTTGTCATTTTGCAGCTACTTCAAAGAGGAACTCCTCGATGTTTTTGGCTGGATCATTGAAGCTAACCTGAGAACGTCAGCCAAATGCTATAACTTCCTATACCTGTTTCATATTAAATATCTTTGTTATAATTTGTAAGCCTGTTTCCCTAAACCCGGCTGTCTGCTTCAGTCTTTCCGCACTTCCACTATATGTGAAAACCTATGTTGTAAAAAATTTCTCAATCTTTGAAAAAAAAGGGTTTTTTTGTTTTGGTGAAATGGTGTCTCTGTGTGTGTGCGCACACACACACATAGTTTTTCTTTTATTATATACCAGCAGCTGTCTAAGACCATGAGGTCACAGCAGTCCCCAAATGCATCACCTCATTGTGTAAACACACAGCTATGTTTAAAAGGTGAGTCTGGGATGAGGGTGCTGTAATGTTTGGGTTTCATGAGTGCTTTTAGGGCACATGGTGGAAAAATGAGCCCTGGATGGAGCTTGGTATTTTTTTTTTCTTTTGGAAATGTATAATACGGCTGTATGGCACAACTTTGGAGTTCTAGTAGGTAGTTTGTCTGATTGGTACACCACCAATGTGTCATTCAGTAATTTGGATAATGAAAGTGGACTCATTCTTTAATTTGTCAACTCTTCTTCCATCGGTAGTAAACACGCCAACAATTTGCATCTCAAGTTCAGAGGCATTCCTTCAGATTAGCTTCCTAATCCTTGTCACTCAAGGTCTGACATTCTTTACTATGGACCACAGCCAAAAAACTGATCAGGTTTCTTCTGGATCTAAACGAAGCAGCCTTTCTATCTCAGGACATTAGATGGAATAAATGTGAGGGATTAAAGTGCGGCATCCTGAATGAACAAAAAATGTCATTGTATTAATTCCTATAGAATCAGTGTTCGTATTCTCAGTGAGAAGAATGCAAAGTGTTTTGAGTAAGTCGTATTTATTTGTTATTAAATTTGTTAGAAACAGAAGTCTATAAAAAAAATAAGTTCTTGCATTTATCCGTTTCAGGATCAGTTCTGTTGCTTTAAGAGGGACACAGGAACTGATATGGTTTGGGTGGAGACTGAAAAACACTGTGCTTCTATTGAACCCGGATGTTTCTTAATTGAAAGACTCATTATGCAAAACTCACTTCATATGGTTTTCTAACAGCAATATGTGTCCCCATAGCCTTTGTATGAAGCCCCAGATGTAAAGAAAGTCTATTATCTCCCTCACTTGCTCCACTTTTAAGTGAATGTGTGCTCATACTGGCTATTTAGAGATTTTCCTTTCATGACATCATGCACATATACAACCACCCCGTCTGGCAGTGGATCCTCACTTTGACCCTCTCACAGGTAGATTAAAAACATACACAGATAGCTACTTAGTAACAACTTTAACAAACATACGACCAAAATAAGTAACATGTTCAGACAATATTTTTACTGACCATTCTGAAATGTCCCGCTGCAGCCACAGAGTCTGAGCTTCATCAGGAGCTTCTCTTTCTGGGTCAGATTCTGCTTAAAATTAGTTGAAGCCCACTTTTAAAACTGGCTGAAATTCTGGATGAAGGCTGGATTTTTGAGAAATACACTTTGAATACAATGTTGTTGGACCTCTGACATCTATGTGAAAATTGTTGAAAAACTTTACATTATGGGTCCGTTCCATGTGCCCCTGAGCACAGGCAACCGGATGATCACGTAACGTATTAAACAACGATAGCTACCTCTAGCAGAAAATAATCTTGCCTGTGAGGAAGAAAATGACAATGAACGCATGGAAGAAATGACATGACAAGACGTGAGCAGGGTGACCCAAAATCAAGGCTTTTCTTTGTGTCCTGCGTACGCTGGGAGTGTCTGATTCAAAACAGTCTGATGATGAATTCATGGAGGGAGCTCCTTGGTTTTCTGGCAGCGAACACCACAACACACAGCTGTGAGGCACACA
>OMNM01030912.1:8297-34160 GCA_900302745.1 Parablennius parvicornis
GTTATTACCTCTCTAAGAAAAATCATTTGGGGGAAGACAGCGACACTCAGCAGAGAGGAGCAGGATGAATAAAATAAAACATAATCAGGGTTTCACTTCCCAAAAGAAACCCGTTTCTGCACACACACACACACGCACACACACACACACACACACATACACATTGCTTCTGCCTCCTACACTGTACCTTACTGGAACTAGATGCTCTGTGAATGCAATGATACTCATTGTATTCCTGTGATGTCAAGCACGTGGATCGCATCTGATTGATTGTGATGAATTTGTGGGAAGTACCAGGTTGTGCATCACCACAAACTATCATTACTCAGTTTTAGAGGGGAAAATGGTTGATTTGAATTCCGAAAAAAAAGAAAGTATTAAGTAATGCAGCCAGCGACAGTTTTATCATCTTCTTGTCAGAAAGCCATATGACACTTTACAGCCAATCTATGAAATTATAATTACAGATAGCATTTTGATTTTCTTCTTTGGAAAGGAGGGTAAAAAGGCAATCGACCACTCAGGCCCTATTTTAATTGGGACTGATTAGATCTGCAGTGTGTAATCAATCAGCTCTCTTTGTAATTACTGCATTGAATAAGCAGACTATTGATCCACAATGGGATGGCTCTACATGCAGTGATATTCTGCCCTTTCGTGACACAAACACACCCCCTCTGGTCCCAGGCAGATTGCATCAGACCTATCTGAGGCCTTCGGGATCGATCCACATCAGAGGCTAGAGAGGAGATGATTAAAAACACAAGCCCTCCTTAATTCCTTCCTCAGCTTGGGAATTTTTTTTTCTGGGTGATGAGGGCAGCTTGTACCTTTTCAAGTTTTCTTTACTTTTCCAATTCTTTTATTTTTGGTTTTTTGGTTTTTTTTTTAACTTATTAATGTGTTTTAACCTATTAGAGTGCATACACCCGATTACCCTAGATCCTTTGGCTTGAACACTTGGTGAGTCTGTCAGAGATCATTTGTACACGCAGCTTGCCAATAGACATTTGTTTTTCTGTATCTCCCTGCAGGCTGCAGAGCGGCATGAACCTACAAATCTGTTTTGTGAACGACAGTGGTAGCGACAAGGACAGCGATGCAGATGACAGCAAGACGGAGACCAGCCTGGACACACCTCTGTCCCCCATGGTATTCCCTGATTTAATCACATGGGATTTTCTCCTGAATTCAACTATGAAAAAAGCAATTCAATCCTGAAGAGACCATAAACTGCATGTTATTGGTTGATGTGAAAGCAGCAAGGTGTACAGATCTGATTGAAAAATAAAATTGAAAACAGAACAAGAACAAAAGCTGTGAAATGGCAGAAATTAATCCGAGAGAGCTGCTGGCTTTGTTGCTTTACGAACGTGTTTTCTCAAGTTTTTCTGCCTGTTACCTTATTCACGGGTATCAAATGAGAGGTGAATTGCTATGTGCTCGGGTAAGTCACGGATGGCTGGCTACAATAACCTCCCGTCAGTCTGAGATAAATTTAACAGAATGT
Source organism: Parablennius parvicornis (assembly GCA_900302745.1). Taxonomy (NCBI): domain Eukaryota; kingdom Metazoa; phylum Chordata; class Actinopteri; order Blenniiformes; family Blenniidae; genus Parablennius; species Parablennius parvicornis. The sequence goes on from OMNM01030912.1 coordinate 9,808, forward strand.
GAGACAGAAAAGGGAAATTAGAATCTTTGTACATGTTCATTTTTCTTCTCTTCATGTCTCATTTGATGTTTAATGACCTCCCTGTCATTGTATAAAACATGCATATCACAATGCCAAAAATACATAAGCATGATCATTTCCTTCTACCTTTTCATTACTCCACTTTCTCATTTACCACATTCTGCCTGATTTCCTATTCTTCTCCCTTGTGCTCTTTTCCATACTTGTCTTTTCTCTCTCTTCCTCTCTCGCTGCAGTCCAAGCAGAGCTCCTCCTACTCGGACAGGGACACCACAGAGGACGACTCGGAGTCTCTGGAGGACATGGACTTCTTGAGTCGACAGAAGAAGCTGCAGGCAGAGGCCAAGCTGGCCCTCGCTATGGCCAAGCCCATGGCCAAGATGCAGGTGGAAGTGGAGAAACAGAATCGCAAAAAGTCACCAGTGGCAGACTTGGTCAGTACCATGAATCCAAATCTGAGCACTATTTCATTAACAATTTAAGAACTGTACAAAAGACACATATTTCTATGCACATTTAATTTACTTATATTTTAATGCAGTAGTTTTTTGTACTTCTATTCTACTATTTTGTTCACAAAGCAAAGTCTTGAAAATCCATAATTAAACATAAGCTATGGCCATTCAAATGGAACCACAGAGTAGAGAAAAAGAGGTTGCAGCCTATACACGAATCGTTTAGGTGACCAACAGAATGTCTGCATCATGATCGTCTCCAAAGAGAAGCTCTACTTTTAATTTGTCAGATCCTTTAATTTGAAAAACTGCAATTGTTTGTATTTGATATCAAAAACATCACTTTTATTTTTTGACATTTTCAGAAAGGGTGTGAGAGGAGTTAGCTGCGCAGGTAGTGTTGTAGCCTTATTCAAATATTCCGAAGATGACTATTTCAAATTGAAAAAGGACATCACTTTCACAGCAGGTAGTTAAAGCAAAACGTTTCTGGAAATTTGTTATCACCGTGTTTAAAACATCAGTTATATTCGTTATGCGGGCCGAGAGTTTGCTTTGGTCAAATGCACCGAGTGTCACTGGTATCTTAGCAGTCTGAGGGGTTTATCTGGCCATGCTTAAAGATATTTAAGTCTCATCTGCAAAGTTTTGTAAAGTGACAGTTTTTTTTTTTTCTTTGTTTTTTGTGAGTGAAATAACAAATATTTCTCAATGATGGTGGTATTTTTCTGACACAGCTTTACACTGCTAGGTAATAAAAAACAAAGTCAAAGCCCAGCCCCCCACGCTCTGTCCCCTTATTCCAATCTCTTCCTTTGGCCCCATTTAGAGAATGAAAGGTGATGACGACCCTGCTCATTATTATTTTATCCGGTTTCATCTGCCCCACTGCCTCCTCTGGAGCGCACACACCATGAGACTCTCACACAACCACAGCGTCACACAGCCACTCTCCGCATTTCCACCAGGACTCGCGTTCAGAGCCGCTTTACTTATTCAGAGAAGAGAAGGGCAGCTCGACCCGGTCCATCTATTATTCATATGCCAGAAAGCATTGACTTGGGTGTTTAGGGATGTAGCAGTGCTCAGCAGTCAGAAGACATCACTGTCACACCTGCACTGAACACACAGTGAATGTTAAGATGTATGAAGGCTACGGCAGCCTGTGATGTCCACAAAACTGGTCTCATTACAACGACGATTAACAAGTAGAGCCTTTTCAACGTGAAATCCGTGACATTATACATTTGGATATAATGTTGACAAAAACCCAACTGTTACACAAGCTGTCAAAAGTAACTGGAGGGAAAATGTCAATTTACCTGGAAGATACCTCCAGAAGATAGAAAAACGACAGAAAAATAGTCACATAATGTTACTGACATGCAATAGTGGCATAAGAATGTAAGGGGAGCAAACGGAGAGAAAGTGAAAGAGAAACTCAATAAATGAAGATCTTACAGAACCTCTTACAGCAAAATTAGAAAATTGTCCAGCGTGACCTGAGCCATAATAATATATAATATAAATCTATAATCTTTATCAAATTTTAAACATCTCAATAGCTGAAACTGTTCATCCACAAATGAGGAGCCTGATAGTTAAAAACTATACTTTACCACCGAGTCTACTTTTAGAAATTCTTGAAATCTTTATTAAGCTGCACTCTGGTAACAGCATGCACTTTTACTTTTTCTACTAAAGCTGTAGAGCTCAACACATTTAATAAAAACTGAGGAATTCATCCATAAGTTCATCTTGGATTTAGTAGTTGAATAATGTTATTAGGCTACCAGTTATTATTGGCAGACATCGTCCACTCACATGAATTTCTTTATTTTTGACGATGAAATTATCTCAAAATAAACAACTGAATGTTAAAGAATAATTCTTGAAATAATCCAGTAAACCTGATTATTTTAATCATCTCATATCTGAGGAGGGCAGCACAATGGAGCAGTGAGTAATTTACAGCTGGTAAGTTTTACTATGAAATGGAGAAAATTCTTATTTTTTTATTTACATTTGTTGACATAGAGTAATTTTAATTTACGCTTCACAATTAACTAGTACTTTTTGTGTTTAGGAACAGTACTCTGTCCTTTAACCAGAGTGTTTTTATTAACAGTTATTTTACAGAAAACAGGACAAAATATTACTTAAAAATTATGAATGACTAACAGTAGTGTAAACACTTCACCAAAATATTGTTGGTGAAACTAATTAGCAGAATGATCTAAAGTACGTTTGGTGAAAGAGTGCCTGTTAAACAGGTTATATCTGATAATAAAAAATAAGATAGTAAACTGCTGTCGTTACTGCCTCTGCTGTTATATCACCTCTAGTCAATTTGATTCAGCTGCAACTAAACTGGATTGTCCTGCCTGTTTGTCAAAGGCAAAGAATGAGACATTATCCAGTGCGGTAAGCCTGCAAACATAATGTCTGTGAGTGCGATGGGTGTGGATTTTCCCCAAACGCAATCACAGAGAGAAAGCAAGAGAGTGACAAATAAATAAATGGTGGAGACGTTTAGAATCCACTGTCAGATCTCCATTTTGTCTGTCATCTCTCACTCAGAAAGGAGAACAGCCGCTCTATGCCGCCGCGCTGAATCATTCGCAGGAAACAGTTTCAGTGGTATTGATTGCTGAGCTGGTAATTTGTAATAAGTACCATGATCAGTCTGCCACAGAAACTCGCACTGCGGTCAGCAGTTGAGTCAGGACCAATACCAATCTACAACCTTTTCCCACCGCCCACTCATTCCGTCACATTTCTCTCTGTGTCACTCTTGAGTCGCCTCAACGCCTCACGTGCTTGAGCGAAACTGAAACTGAAACATGGCAGCCGTGGATACAGCTGTATTTGTGTGCATTGTGAAAATGAAAAAGCAGGGAGAATCTAGCAAGAGCTGGAGGGACAGATAACACTAGCAGCATATGTAAAGAGAAAGCTTATTTGCTTATTTGTTTGTCAAGTGGAGATATAGAAAGTGGGTGTTGGATGGAAAGAGAAAGAATGTTGGACTGGCTGAGCGAGAGTTTGTAAACAAGCTGTCTGGCCATGAGCATATTGTTTTGAGGTGATACACCCAAAGACATGCGGGAAAGAAGTGAAAGCACGGGAGAAAATATGTAAACACAACAGAACTGAACAACTTCAGAAACTCTTGTCATTTTTGTTTGTAATTATACAACACGCAGTGGATGGATGGATGGATGGATGGCAATATTTAAAGAAAAATAAGGCCTGCAATCCATTTATTTCATCACCGTTGCTGGTTCCAGAATGTCAGGTGTCGTAATGGGTCGATAATTAGCACTGTTGAATCGCAGCATGGGGAACAATGTTTGAAATGGGCTCTGGCTCTTCCTGTGTGGAGTTCTCCCTGAGCCTGTGAAAAGTATTTCGACCTCCTTCAACTACCCAAAACCACACACTGCATGTATGACTGTGTTGTACAGACGGGTGAATATATTACCATTACTAAAATGTTTCAAAGATAACATGAGCAACTTTGGTAGAATTGTTACCTACAAATAGAAACCAGCTGAACCAGTCTGTGGTTTTATAGAAAAATAAATTCCTTCTTCAGACAGGGAAAAACTCCAAGAAGCTTTTCCCTGAAATATCACCACTACAAGCTCACTTGACAAATCAGAAGGCCCCAATTACATTGTTATGGCGAGGTCAAACAAAAGGTTTACCGCTGTTCACATAAAAATACAAAAGCTCACTGCTGGTGTGCAGGAGAGATAAAACCCCTCAGAGCCACAATGTTTTCTCAGATGAAACATGGTCAACCTGTTGAGGACCGGAGCACAGTGCCGACAAGGAATCCCCAAACTTACCAGCATCCTCTGCAGAAAGACAAAACAATATTTTAAAAAAGAAGGGGGAGCTCCCTCTTCTGTTATGGACACTGAGCAAAGTTGTTTTGCATTTTATCAGGTAGATTACTGTGGTTGTTAACCAATATAAAACACATCTTCTGTTTCAGTGACCAGCCATGAAAAGTAAACAGTCATCTCATTGTTTTGTATTAAAAAGTGACCAAAAACAGCAACAACATATCAGACAGACATTCAATTTGAGGACCCTAACCAGTGTGACACTTCTGTTTCACAGCATCTTTGAAATGTGTTTCACTGAGGCAATTTCTGTCTCTTTTCTATGAAGAAATAACCAAAATAAATGGGCATAAATCACAAAAACTGGGAATTATGTGTGAGCAAAACCTGCATACAATTAACAACACAGTCTCAAATAGAGGCCAGCAGTTGTCTTGTAATTATTATCGGGCTCGAAATAACAAAATATAAACTCTATTGAAATAGTTAATAATAAATTATTTTACTCATATTTGCAGTAAATATGATTTTCTGCTCATCTAATGGCAAACTCAGCTTCTCAGAGGCAAACATGTACCGTTAATTTTAAAGTAACAGTTAAAGTACATTATTTATGTCCATGTACATCATTTATGGTTCCTCTCAGGTGATTAACAAAATGTATGTTAATGATGCAAAAAATAAAATGCAGTTGAAAAGTAATTACAAATTTTAAGTAACTTTTAAGTACCTCATAGTTTTACATGTGTATTTTTGAACAGCACTCTTACTTATGATTGATTTAATCAATATAATAGGAGTTGTACTGACACAACTTTGCAGTATTGTTTTTTTTTTCTTTCCACCTGACACAAACACTGCCACTAAAATTAAAATTAATGGTTGGACTTTTTTTTTTTCATCTTTGCCTATCTCTGTGTGTTTTTCATTTGCAGCTTCCACACATGCCTCACATCAGCGAGTGTCTAATGAAAAGAAGCCTGAAGCCCACCGACTTGAGAGACATGACTGTAGGACAGCTCCAGGTTATAGTCAATGATCTGCACTCCCAGATTGAAAGTGAGTTGACCACACACACACGCACGCATGCATGCACACACACGCCGAGTTCATGACTGGCCTCCACCTTTAAATGCAGAAACAAGCTCGTGAGTAAATGGGGAAACACATGCTGAAGCGTAGCCACTCACAGTGGATGTGAAAGTACTTTTATAAATGTTAGTCACTTCAAAGGGCCGTAGCCTTCATCAGCTTCCCCCTGAGCATTTACTGTAACCAAACTGCACACATCATTGATCCCCTGCACTCGTCAAACCTAAAGCAGCTCCAGAAATCCCCCCTGACTCCAAAAGGTGTGAGTGAGATTTTACTTAGAAAAAAAGATGTCGTTTTTTCCCTCCTTCAAACTTCTCCTCAGACTTTCCTTTATATTTTCTGGCAAAACCGGAAGAACAATTACCGAGATGTAAAATCAACCGCTGATGAGTGGCCACAGCTCAGTTTTGATTTACTCTGAGGTCATTTCTTGAAACAACAATGGGAGTTTATGTGGTCACTCACCCTAAGTATACTGTATCACCAACAGGCTCAGAATAGAACACGTCTCAGTGTGTCTTACACATTCCCATCTTTTGAATAATGGAGTTCCTTCAGTCACAGCTATACATCTGCAGCTGGTCATTTTTACATGGGTCTTCTTTATGTGCTATCACTCCAGGTCTGAATGAGGAACTTGTACAGTTGCTACTGATTCGAGATGAGCTACACATGGAGCAAGACGCCATGCTGGTGGACATAGAGGACCTCACCAGGTGAGGGTTGGACCGTCTTGAGGACGGTTTCGGCCCACGGGCCTGATGATGTGACAGTTCTCTCCTCGTCCATTTAGACAATACACATGACATTATGACGTTACACATCTTTGGGGCATTTCTGTTGCAATAAAATCTAAAGTAATCCAGGCAACCTGCGTAAGAAGGTGTTTATTTCAGTTTATGTTTTGTTTTGTTTTTTTAACTCAAATGTATTGGCAGTTTAACAAATTGAAAAATAAAAAAAAAAAAACATAAAAATTCAAAAAATGAAAACAATCAAACAATAATTGTTAGTTTCAGACTTGTAAGCTCAGATTTGTTCAGACCAAAGTAAATATAGATCATATGGTTCAACTCAATCATAGCAGTGAATGTTGTGGTGTCAGTGTGTTTACTCAAGACGGAAGTAACTAAACACAAAAATCTCCCAATAGATTTGTTGCACTGAAGTAGCTTTTAGGCAGCTTGAGTTTTTTCATCTTTCCTATTTTACACAATAAGCAGAACTCATCATTTCTTGTGAATTTACAGCAGCAAGATGTTTCCCGAGCATGGCTTGAATTCATCAGCTACAAACTAAAAACAGCAGGTTGAGCTGCTTCTGCTTTGATACATTTCAGAGCCTCTTCAAAGTTCAACTTTTGCTTTGCTTTGTCGGTCTGGTTGTATATTCACATAAACACTCAAACACTCATATAACAATTTGACGCTTGGCTGACGTTGAGCTGGACTGCTTTATTTTGGAAGGGTCACAATATCAGGAGCAAATCACTGCATCACAGCCCAACTTCCCATCACAGTAGAAAAATACTAGAAAAAATTATATTGAATGTTTTAAATAACACAATATATGTTGTTGTTAATGGCTGCTTTGGATCCATATTCTATTCAAGACATAACTCGTCATAACTCGTCTCCTTTTAATTAAATGATTTTTAAGTTCAAAATATACGTCAAGTCTTTAATAATATAGTCTGTAACAGTTACTCTTTTGGTATTGCACTGATGCTTGTTCTATTTACACTTAACAATAAATTGAGTTTTGAAATGTGTTTTCATGATTCTTCTTTTCTCAAGAACTGTAACCTTTATGTTGTCATTGTATGAAGTATGACTGACATGTTGTTTTAGATCACATTTAATTGCACATAATAAAGTGACCACTTACATACACACCTGTGTGGCTCATACAATTGGAGAACATCGGTTGCCACCTCTTATCATTTATCTGATGATATGCTCCTTTCCTCTTTTCCAGGCATGCCGAGAGCCAGCAGAAGCATATGGCTGAGAAGACCCTATCCAAATAAGATGCTCCCCTCCTCCCCTCGCGACACCCCGCTTCCCTCTGCCAAGCTTCGCCCCGTCTGCTTCAAAACAAACTGTCTCCCTCTGGCCATTCCACCTCTGCCCAGTGTCAAATCAAGAATCCTCCCCGCTCGTCCCAGTACTTTGCTCCTTGCTGCTTCCTCCCCTTCTGCCCGCCTACCTATAAGTCCAATTCACTGACTCCAGTGATAGCAAGTAGCACAGAAGAAGAAGAAGAAGAAGAAGAAGAAGAAGAAGAAGAAGAAGAAGAAGAAGAAGAAGAAGAAGAAAAAGAAGAAGGCCACCTGCGTTCATTTGCCTCTGTGGTTATATCTCCCATTTCTGAGAAGCGAGGAAGAGCGTCTCCTTCCTCCTGGGAAACGAGGAAACCGATTGTATGTTTGTCATGGACTCTACCCCCAGCTTCCTGTGCAGTGATCGGCCTTGCTTTGCTATTGTTTCTTTTTAACTTTCTACATTTGCCACTAAATTATAACTGTTCAAATGCAAAAATTGTGGGATATAAAAAAAAAATAGAATAAAATAATTGTGAAAATTTAGTAGAAAGTCAGTCATGAGAAGAAAAAAAAAAGAAGAAACATTATTGTATTAAAAAAAAAATCGATGGAAAACTAACTTCTTCAGACCATTTTAAGTTGGACGGTTATTTTAAAGTATTTCAAAGTTGACCCGTTTTTATTCTGCACAAATGGTAGTTTTCAACTGAGAAATGTTCATTTGAAGGTGCTAAAAGAGTGTAAAGGAAACATGCCTGCCTTGTAGTGGAGTTGTAGATTTTTGGTAATACGTTCACTCTAATTGCTCTTCAACATTTTGTGAATGTTGATTTTCTGACACGAGTCATTTTAAATGAATAAGTGTGTTAATATCGTTTTCATCCTATTGTATTCAGATACTTTATTTGAGGGAAAACATGTTTATGTACAGATATGTAAAATAAAGAATAAACTTTGTTTCATATAATGTGGCCTTGTGGTGTCGTATGTTGAATTTGCCTATTGGCTCTTTCAAGTCAGCTTCCTCTTTCTGTGCAAAGGAAATGAGATAATTGCATTGAGAATATTAATTGTCACGCTACACTTTGAATGACTCAATCTCTGTGTTTCGGTCTTGCCTCATCATGCTATTGTCTCTCCGAGTCAGATAAGGGTTCATTTGGTTCTTACAGACTGCCTGTCATTTGAGCAATTTCTTTAAAGTCACAAAGAAACAATGAGACGAGAGGACAGCTTGTGGGCCTGGTGAATGATCACTTGTGGTTGTATACATTGAATAAAGATGTCAATTATTCATCCTACATATTAAATTACCTATTTTTCTCGAGCTAAAGGCCATCTGTCTCTGGTGGGCTCAGATGTCTAAGTATATAAACTGTATTATTTAAATATTTTGTTTGGTGGTCCTGTGGTACAGGGAGGGAAAGACCAGGAAACTTTTTTACTGTCTCAACAAGGGCTGCAGTGGCAGAGCACATTGCCCCTTTCACGAGTGAGTAAAACAACAACAAACGGACTGTGAAGCATAAGAGAAGTCATACCACACACATTTCTCTTGATTCTCATTATGTGTTGTGTGAATTTCTCTGATAGTCATTAGCAGTGAACGAAGAAGGGAAAATAACTGGTGGGCGCTGAAAGTTCATTCATATTTCAGGAAATTCTGGAGCTCTCAGATGAGGTGCAGAGACATCAACAATGACATTAACTTTTCTTTCTCACGTTATGCACTTCTTTCTGCGTAATTTCAATAAAACAATGTTACAATTTAGATTCATATCACTTTATACATTAATTTAGATATTCTTCAAATGATTTGCAGAGTTGTAGTTGTTCGAGACATTTGACTTTCAAACATCGCAATAATTGGCCTTGTATAAAACGAATTTGATCGACTGACATCTGTTGAGAGGATTATTGTGATGCTTAATAAAGTGATAATGTGAAACAGTAAAATTGCACAATGACTAATTGTCTTGATTACATTTTTTTTATTAATTAGGTGATTTAAGTATAAATGAGCGCGTTTCATTATGCTGAATTTTATAGTGGAGATTTTTTTTTTAAAAAAGAGAGAGTCAAAGCAGAGCTTGTCTATATTGTTCAGTTTTGCTCACAGTCAATATCGATCAAAGATGACGGGAAAGAAAATAGTAACAGGCGTGCCATCGCTCATTTCTTGAAATTCAACGCAGCAACTGTGAATCAATGACTCCTAATTTACAGAAAACATATATGAGTTAGTTCTATTGGGGCACTTCACACTCACCCACTCCACAGTGATAAATTCTGTTCGTCTCACACATTTTGAATCATCAGGGGTATTGTCATACAATAATATCATATGATGAATTAAATTATATTGAAATTGAAATTCAACTGGAAAACATTGCAGTTATAAATAAAGTGCATATTAATTCCATACGGATGATTAATGCATGACATAATTCAGATTTGGCTTTTTCCCCCTGCCCTCGCTTTCTTTCATACTATGAAAGAGAAAAATAATCAACATTTCTAAATGCCGACGTGCTTATGGATGACAGGAATTTACACATGACGTTTTAGTTTTCTTTTTGCTGGCTCTCCTGCAGGCCGCTGCAGGGAATTCCCCTCGACAACAAATAAATCCCGCACAAACGGAGTCTTCAGCACCGTTTGTCGACTAACCTGGCTCAATCAAACATCTCCACCCGCTCAGAATCATGGTCAACTTTAACTCCTGTAAGTCCGACGTCCTGCGAGACGTGCAATTGCTTGATACGCATCTGTGGAACTGTTTTGCTGGGTGGAAGTCATCAGACTGTGTTTGCAGACTCATGAGATAAATGTTTCGTTTTGTCTTGTTTTGTTTATTTTGTTTTCTTGCCGTGCAGACGTTGTCAGCTGTGTGTTGCTGCTGGTGTGTAACCTGCGCATTTCCTCCGGTCTCCCTGTGAGCGACCTGAGCGCAGAAAAACACGCACAGTGCGCATTTCTCTTCAGGAGCCTCCTGGTCAATGTCACACAACTCATCGACAATGTGAGTACATCCCACAAACTCCCTTCTTCTTCCTTCATTTATCTTTTTTTTTTTTAACCTTGTCTAATTGCGACGGACCTCACTGTGTGTTCCAGAATGTTTTGTGTTTGGGAATCTCATCTGCTAAAGTTACGGTGAAAGACACAGAGACGGTTCAGGCCTGCGCCCCCACTCAGACTCAGGTGAAATAAGTAATTTTGTTTTCATGTTGACAGTTTTTTTTTTTTTTTAAAGTTTAATTTTGCTTATTGTATAGATAATAACCAGGATGCCAAGAGACAAATTCTGAATCCCACTGAGGGTTGTTTGAAGAGCATCCCATACACTTGTTCCAGGTCAAACTGAGAATCGTGATCTGCTGTGTGACCCTACAGAACACAACCTTGAACCTTGAACATGAGCTTGTTTTATCATTTAACTTTTATATTAATATCCACATCTAAAAGTGTGTTATTATTTAAAGAAAGAAAACGTTTTATATGCTACCTAGTCTAATTTCTTGTCAGAGAATTGTAAGAAATACAACTCTAAAACCTTTCAGATGAAACCTCATCCTTGTCTCATAAAAAACACCTCTGCCTCCAGCAGCTGCTAAAACATTTCAATATTAGTAATCAGTATTACAGCTGTGAGTTTTCATGTTGTCACTAACTTTAACTCCATCAATCTTTTTAAATGAGACATATGTTGCAGAAATGCTTATCTTTTTGTGACAGAAAAACATAACTAACTTCTTTTATTTGTGTATTTTTTTTACAGAGTTCAGGCTGCATGTCACAAAGAAATTCACCCTTTAGTGAGGTACACACTCTCAATGCAGTCTTTTGACATTTCCAGACATATTATAGATACGTCTCTGTTTGATATTCTGCTCATTTGGGTTTTTGAGATTATTCACCCAGACGTTGAGTACATTTTGTTTGGTGGCTTTTTGCTTTGACAGAGTGAATGTCTGGGGAAAATCATGAAAGACTTGGCTCACTATGAATCCGTCATTCAGTCCTACCTCAAGTTAGAACTCAGACGTCCCGAGGAACAAGTTGCCCTTCTGAGCCCAACTCTGGGAATAATAAGCAGCCTGAGGAAGGTATGTTTATCATACATAAGTTGGAGGGAGCTGGGGTGTAAACAAAGAAGTGAAGAGAAAGAAAAGCCAGCTATGATTTAAGGACAGAATTAGTTAGAAAAGCTCCTGGGGAACAATATGTGGAAGCTGCTTCACAAAAACTTCTCTGGTTTGTACAGAGCTGCTCCCCGAAGCTGAGTGAAGAAGAGGCTGACTCTTCAGTGACTCCTGAGGTGTGTTTCTTTTCTCTTTTGTTTTTGTTTGTTTGTTGTTGCTCCTTGGTGAATGGCCATATTTGATAACCAGGAATTCTATTCTTGTCTTATACAAATGGCTGTATGATCAATGCATTTGGTCTCCTTTGTTGAAAATAACAAATTGTATTGTGGTATGTGACTCAAAAGTGCATCTGCAGTCTTTTAATCCAGTAGCATATTAATCCTATTTTTGATATTCCTTCGCTAATAACAGTTTACTATCTGCAATAACAGTCATTTTGAGATAAAACTGGCATTCAAGGATGATTTAAGTCTCAAAATGAAAAAAAAGGCCTAAAATATTCACTAAAATGGAAATGAATTTTTTTTTTTTTGCAACATATAAGACAAAAGACAAAACTTTTTTTGTATGAATTTTTAAGAATATTCATAGCAACTCAATAAGACCATCGTGGAATGTTTCAAATAAAAACTGGAGTTAAATTATGTTCCGAATCACATACTTTTCGTGTTTAAAAAGGAGATTTAGATGCTTAAAAACATCAAATAAGAGATGAAAACACACACACTGCACGACTTATGATACAGTGATTGTTTTCAGGTTTGTTGTTTTTTTGTGCTCACCCTTCCTTCCTTGTTGCCCCATTAGGGAGACACTGCACAGATGTGGGTCAACGACTTCTTCAATAACCGGTATGACATGTGTAAGATGATGAGAGGCTTCCACATCCGGATCATCACCATCAACCGAGCAATGGGCTACATCTCCTCAGGAGACCACAGGAAGTGAACATTTCTCTCCTGTCATCTTCCATATATCAATTTATATGCATATCCATATATACTTTCTTCATTTGTCACAAACCAACCAAACCATCCTGATTGTTTACTCTCTAAAAACCAAAACCAAGTAGAGCTTCACAGCTGATCAGTCATAAGCTACCAGACTCGACATGGTCTGGCTGGTCAAAAAAAATGTTTATTAACATGTGAGGCAATTTATCTTATTTATGTCATCTCTATTTATTATAAATTATTTATTTATTTGATGGTATGTGATGTTATTTATTACTATTTATAATAAAGGGGTTTTTTGTATCAAGTGCAAAAGCTGAAGCAGTTTGTGAATTTATTTCTTTTTGTTCTTCATTGCTTTTTTGTAGAAAGGAAGAACCATTGAACACTGGGTTCACACAGTGTTATAGTGGTTGCTGTTATCTCCTCACTGTAAGTTATTCCAACATTCCAGTCCAGGATTTGTGCTCTTTCTTAAATAACATCAGATTTTCTCCATCTGCTCAAAGAAATGAACTTGAGGTCAAATGGTGAATTTAGATTCCTATATTGTTTTTCTCTGTCAGTGCGTCAATCACTATAGAAAATGAATAACTGAGCACAACTAGAAGGAAATCAAAAGACAAAAACAGACACAGCTTTACCATAATGCACATTCCAGTTCACGGATCACAAACGATCAAATTCTATTTTGAGTGTGCCGGACTGGTGAAATACTGCCATAATCACCTTTAAATTTGATCCTTAAAGTTTTTCTTTGTTGTGTACACGTGATGAAAATGTCTATATTTTTACAGTTACTACTAAAAAAGTGACTACAATGTCAACATAAAGCCAATTTTAATGAAATCTTCTGCTGCAACATACAGTGAAGTGCCCAAAAAATGTCTCCTATAGCTTGTTATAGTTTGTTGCAGTGTGTGTGTTTTCACAAACTCACCCTGACATCATGGCTTTGAGACTAATGCTAGTTTTTCAAGGCAGCGTCACATACAGTTCAGTTCAGGTCTGTGTTGGCATACTTGAGAAATCTGTTAAAAAGTCAATGTTTTATTTGAAATATTTACTATGTTGCTTGGTAGTTTGGCCGCCCGGGTTGGCGCCTCTTGCAGGACAGTTATGGCCCACGGAGCTTAAGTTTGACATCCCTGCCCTGTTGCCTGCCTGACTTGAGGTTACCATGTCCTAATTACCAGTGATAAAAAAAATTAACAGATTATTTTCCAGTATATTACATAATGTTTCTTCAGAAACAAGATTTTTTTTAAAGTGTATTTAGGCTACCATTTGAGTTTTCCAGTCTATCTAACCATCTCCACAATGTGTCAAAGGATTTTCCAGATTTTATCCTCAATTAGATCACTAGTGAACATTCACACTTCATTGTTAAGCAGCTCTTTTCATGGTCATTCCAGACGTTCACAGGATCGTCTGTCACACAAACCATCTTCTCCTTCAAATACAGTCTTGAATCTTCTCTGAGGCTTTCCTTTGTTCCTTCTACCTCACACCTCTCTGCATCTTCTTCAGACAATACAACTGTCTCTAAACTATACATCATAGCGAGTTTCATTACTGTGTCAGAAACTTCCCTTTATATCAATCATGTCTACGCTGGCTGCTTCACTTCAGATACTTCAACCCTTCCAACTTTCTCTTCAAATAATTAAAAAAAAAGGAAGGGAACAGAAACTGTTAAATTCAGTCAAAATGTTTTATTTCAAAAAGTATTTGGAATGATGTGATAGAAAAAATAAACATTTTTCTTCAAAGGATGGATTGGACAAGTAGTGGTTAATTCTTTAGGTAAGCACCTTTTTCCTCTAAATGAAAACATCACTATAAGATAATGTCCTGCGAGGCTTAGAAAAATCCATTGATGGTTCTGTAGCTTTTCCAGTAAACGTCTGAAAATAGTATGATTTTCAATCTAATAACAGCAATATTTCCACACAAAGCTGACAGGGTTGATCTGATGGAGAATGTTTTCCAATTTGAACCTGGTTTTAAGTGCACATAAGTCCAATAAACGATATAAGCTTACTGAAATTAAGATATGAGTTTGGTCCCATTTTTTAGCTGCACTTGGACACGTAATTCAGCCCTGAACCCAAACGTTATCGTCAGTGTATCCTAAAAGATTCACATCCAGAAAAGGCAAGACAAACAATCATCGACAATAGTCTCACAGGAAGTGACTCATAATTCAAGTTTTTTTTTCCCAAGTTACAAACATGATAGATATACAAAAAAGTTCTAAACAAGTACAAAACAATATAAGAAAATGTACAAATAGTGCACATATAAAAACAAAGCAGTAAAAGCTGCATTGTTCTATGTTTTTGCAGTCACATACGATAATATGTGATGTAATGCCTGGTAGTTTTATCAAATAAAAAGTCACAGAACATTTAAAAAGAGAAACAATATATACATGTTACATATTTTTTTTGTTGGTTTTTTGCAGTTGAAACACTGCAGCACCGACAACTACATCTGCTACTTAGCTACTTTACATCTCAACGACCGCGACAACTATACCGGTCATTTCAAAACCTCAAGAAACTCTTCACTAAGGTACCTTTATGTACCGTCTGCCTGGTCTGTACTTGACCAACGGACAATATTTGAAATTAAAATACCCCTTTTTATGAAATGCTAAATCATAAACTAATATGTTTCAGACTCAGAAATACAAATTAGGTATAAAAGGCTGATATTTTGGTCCACAAGATGAATCCACTTTGCCTTGAATTCCTGAGCTCTTGTTTATACCTCCCTGATGATAGTACAACAGACATCCAGAAGTCCATTTTATTCTGTCACTTAGCACCTTGATTGTTCATCATATCTGTGGAAGAAAGACACAATTAAAACTAAGTAATCATTGATCAGACCCACTAAAATCATCCTGAGCAATGAAGCATGTGTCTGCTACGCTGGTAGCCAACTGAACGGCATACAGTTTATTAATCTAAATAAAGGTTAATGACGAGTGTGACTGCTGTGCTGGACCAGCATAGAGGGAACGTCTACAGGAGGCTGAAGGAAGTTTCTCTCGCTCATTCCCTGCTGATAAACATCTACCAGTTATTGAGTGTCCTGAAGTGCTGCTGCAGTGTGAGTAGTGTGTGTACAACAGAAAACAGGAAGGAGGCTGCGAGAGATTTAAACTGACTGGCTACAAAAAAAAAAAAAAAAAAAAAAAAAAAAAGAAGGAATCACGTGTTCCCACTGCCGCCCTATGGAAGGAGACTCTTTAAAAAGTCACTGAATAGACAGTAAAACACCATAAGTTCCCGAACACTTTGTGTATAATTGTTCAAAAAATAAAAACTTCTCCCAAATAAGTCAAAGGACAAATGAATCAATTGTTAAGCCTTTCTTTCATCTTTTCCATCCAGGTACAGTTACATCTATTTAAGTTAATGTCTCCTTCCTGTGTGTTTGTTTTTGAGATGCACTGATGAATACACAAAGAAATCTGCATGTTGAATTGTGTTGAGGTTTAAACTGGACTTGATGTGGCCAAGACAAGTGAGGATGCAAATGCATTGTGTTTTTAGTTTATTGGCAATGGCTATGAAATGTAAATGACAATAACTGACTAAAATCTGCAAAATTGGAGGCTAATAGTTTGTGTAACAGTGAATGAAGAAAAGTAAAAAAAAACAAAACTGAATTAAATTATTGAGATCTCTGTCTCAGCAGGATGGTTTTGCCTGTTTCACCTTGTAGTAACTGATGAACGTCATTTGGCAAGTCGTCCAGGTCGTTCAAGCTCTTCCACAGGTGGTGCGCCGCCGCTTCCCCCGGCCGCCTCCTGCTCTTCCACTCCACCAGCATCTTCAGCTTCTGCATGGTCACGTCTTTCTCCGCCGCCTGGATGTCGTCTAGCTCCCGGTAGGTCAGGTCCAGGAAGATGGCCACCTGCTTCCACTCCTTCCCGAGACGCTTCGCCACCTGCAAGAGCTGCTTCTCTGACAAGTCCTGGCCCGGAGTCGTCGCCGTCCTGTCTCCATCTGGCGACGGAGACACAAACCACGTATGTGGAAGTCATTAAACAGACAGTTGAATCTGGAAAAGTGTTCAGGTGGCCACTATTTACTTGAGCGGTACCTGGTGTTAATTTTTAAACAAGTAGTTTTGTTAACAACAGTCACCTGACTCATCCTGCCATCGAGGTTTTTTACAGTTAATTTCTTCTTCTGAGGGGCTGCTGCTCCTCTGCCTGCCTGTGAGACCCGAAGAAGAAATGTAAACAAATGTGAACCATTTGAAAACACATCATCATTGAAATAAAACAGGAAACTCACTATAAGTCCGTTTCCTGGGCTTCGTTTGAGTGTTATCCACACAGTCACCTGAGAAGAGAGCAAACGATGCAAAACAATCACATTGCAGAAGAAACCAAGTCTCAACTAAAAGTTTTGTGTTCGTGGAAAAAACTGTGCAAACCGATCCCCAAAACGGATCAAACAGAGTAAATGCACAAAACAATTCGCACTTCACACAAATGCTTTTGTCAGTACCAACATGAAGTGTTTATTGGAATAAACTAAAACCTGAAAGAGTGCAAGCCCAGCAATTTCTTTACCATTTGCAATGTGATCTACAATGTCTGAAAGCAGATGTGTTGTTCACGATTGAGTCTGTAGTCAACAAATCTTCCAGCACTATTCAATCACCACATGTAAAATCCTTAATATTTCATCATCAGCAAAAGGCTCCCAAACTGAGAGTGTAACCTGTTCAGATGAACACAGTATATCGCTCTTTATTTTTGATCCGAGTACACAAAATGAGAACAAACGCAGGGGTACCTTCTCTGATGGTGGCAGACCAGACGGTCTCCTCAGTATTGACTTCAATAAGAGACAGTTTGAAAGGAGGACGCTGTTCAAAGAATGCCTCAAAGTAGCCTTTCATCTTTGTCACGGCCTGGGTGAATTTCAACTCCTGCAACAGACAAAAGTTTAATTTAGTGTGTGGAAAAGACAATCAAAACATTTTTGATGGCTGGATAAAAATTATCAGCCGTTCCAATAATGTTCTGATGCATCTCAGAGCATTATTGTGTTTAGTGTAGAAATAGAAAAACAATGAATGATATTTTAATTTGTGTGCTCATTTTGAGCATTCTATTTCATAATGTGGTACTTTTTAAAAAAAATTTTTATGTATCATCTTGTCAGCGGCACACGAGTCTGGAACAGACGACCACGTATGAAGTCAGTTCATACAAATAGACATTCAGGGCAGTCTGAGGCAGGAACTCATCAATCCCTGAAGAATTCATTTAACATTCATGTTTTTATCAGGGAAGAAGAAATGCGGCAACACAAGACAGCTTCTCAAAACAAAGGTGTTTTTTGTTGTTTTTTTTAATCAGAATCAAAATGCCAGGTATAAACAGAAGGAAACCAATGTTTGCTGTCCAGTTTTTATCTAAAAAAAAAAAAAAAAAAGATCTTTAACTCTTTAATGTAGACTTATTATTTTTTGTTAAGGAACTCTGTAAAGTTTATGCTCAAGAAATCCTGACGGATGGACCACAGGGTTTTAAGGTTGTACATGGTGCTGTGTATATGACTGCACCATGTACTGTACAGTAAATAAAGCAAAACATGATGGGTCACTATCCTGTTATTGATCATACATGCATGTGCCAACACATACACACACACACCCGCACACACACACCTGAGGTTTGATCTCTCCCTCGGGCTCGCTCAAGAGACGATATGTCCCCTCATCCAGGTTACACGTGGGAGGCTTAGTGATTTGAAAGTATCGGTTCTTGTAGCTCCGCACCTGTTTGGCAACATCCTGAATAAACAAAAACAAAAGACAAAGCAGCAATGAAGTCAGAAAATTACTCAACTGAACGTGTCAATATTTTGAGTGAGTGAAATCACACACACACATGATCATTTCCTACTTTTATTTATGACAGAAAGAAAATTTCAAAAGCGATTTATTTGACCAACCCACTCCCATTTAACAGATCTGTCAGAGGCGGTTCATTGAGTTACTCGTGATCACGCTCATAATAAATCCAGGATCAAAGTCCCTGTGATTGTCAAAAAAAGAACAAAAAGTGAAAGAGGTGGTTGTGAGTTTTACTTATACACACATAATTTCTCAGGTATAGTGTTTTGCTGGACTTTTGCTCAGTTGCAAGGCTCAAAACATAAGTCTTGTGGATGGAATATTTCTTTGTGTGGCTCATGTGTGGAAGAGTACTTTCACATCTCAAGGGAAAAATTCCTCACGTTCAACCACTAAATGGGCTAATTTTAAGAGGAAAAAAAAATCTTATGAGCACATACATGGGAACTGACACTCTGCGAATATACAACAGTAATGTAACAGCGCTTTCTCACCACCAATACAGCACAGGAACAGATACTAGAATGTTTCTGGAAGGTGTGTTTTATGGAAAAACCTAAGTTTTATTTTCAGTCTCAAGACAGAATTGTCATCTGTAAAACATTTACTGATCAAACAAACGGTTTGAAAGAAGTTCTTACAACAAAATTGTTGTAAATAAAAAACAAAACAGGATCCTGAAACTATAAGAAA
The DNA here is from genome assembly GCA_900302745.1 of Parablennius parvicornis. Taxonomy (NCBI): domain Eukaryota; kingdom Metazoa; phylum Chordata; class Actinopteri; order Blenniiformes; family Blenniidae; genus Parablennius; species Parablennius parvicornis. Next base: position 28,963 of record OMNM01030912.1, read on the forward strand.
TTTGACCACAAACAGTTTAGAAAAATCAGTTGGATATATTTAGATTTCATGGCTGTAGAATTGTGAAAGAAATGTGTAATGATGTTTTTTTTCTTCTTTCTTTCTTTTTTTTTTTTTCAAAATAACTACAACTTTCAATATCTTACAGTTGATGCCATCACCTTTTGATGGTACGGAGAACTTCATTCCACTAATGTGACACATGCTGGTGAACCTGTAAATGGATGAAGGTACTGTGGAGGTTCCCACCTTGATGTCAGACGAGTTGTTAGGGGCCAGGTACACGTGAAAGCTGTAGCTGTGGGCATCACTGCAGCGCTGCTTGTAGACCAGGACCACCCCGTGCTGCTCGATTGCATTGTTTGTCTGGACGATCGGTCCCACGGGCGACAGAGACGTCACGTTCCACTTGACATGGCTACCCGAGTGGTCCGCCGTGGGCTCAATGAGCGGGCGGTTGTTCTTTATGTGCAGGACACCGAACGTCATCTCGTCGTCTGGGTCTGAGAGACGATGATGGCGGAACAGTTAAAAATTAAACATGATCACCACATTACTAGGGTTAAACATGCAGTCCTGGTTAATGTCACGGAGCTCACCAGACAGGCAGAGCGAGTGAGGGAACTGGATGGACTTGAGGACGGAGGCGTCCTTGTTGACCGTGTCCACATTGAAAATGGGGCCAGCAAACTTCCAGGAGTCTCGCAGAAAGGAGCCGAACTTGGACCAGGACAAGACGGAGTAGCGCACGAGAACCCGCTCAGAGGCCTCGAAAACCAGGCCGGTAACGCTACACTGGTAAGCACCCTCTTCTTCCAGCTGCACCCTAAAACCATAAATCCAACGAGGATGGAATTAAGTCATGAATCAATCAATACATCTGCAGCAGATACACAACATCACACTTACTGTAGTCGTCCCTTGGAGATCATCCTGGGTGTGACAAGCTCAAAGCTATGGCTCTGCTAGAAAAGCACACATGGAGTGTTTATTCACTTGCACAATTAAAGCGCGAATATTTTATAAAATTAAAAAAAAGTTCTTCAAACATAAACACAAGTATAAAAGTGCATCAATAAAACAAATTGAATACAATGGAATAATTTACACTTTAATGCGGAGGATCCTGTATGATAACATCTGGTGCTCACCTGCTTGGCGGCTTTGCATTTTTCACAGCATATCTTGAAGAGGTTCTCATCTTTTAGGACGCACAACAACAACAACAACAAAGCCAGATGAACTTTCAAAGATCGGTGACAATATCTGAAGCATCGGGGAGCATCAGTTACAATCTTCTCACCTTTCCCATTTAAAGCTTCAGGTCCAGCAGCTGCCTCTAGAGGGTGGAAAAATTCAGATCTTGGGTTATTATGAGAAAATCCTCCTGCATCGATGCAGGCTAAATGTCTGGGTTAGACCTTCCACTGCACCTTCAGTTTTCTCATAGTGTGTCAGGGTTTGATCAAAAACTGAAGTGTAAAAGCAGGGGACCTTTACATTTTTGGGCGTAATTATATGAAAGAAAGGCCACTATGGCAGTTAACACTATTAGTTTCACTGCTGGTAGACTATGGCATGCATCTCATAAATATAACTCCTGGACCACTTTTAGAAACAAATGACATTCAAAATCTTTGGGCAACCGAGTCTATCTCCAATAGTTGGTATGAGCTCTCACAGACTCTACAGTATTCTTGGATGCAGTGTCAAAGAAATAACATAAAAGATAACATTCATTTTTCTCATGTATTAATGATAAACCTTCAAAAACAAAATGACATAAAATATTATTTTCTTCTTGAATGCTGAGCATTTGGTTTTATAGTACGTCTCACCATGTTTATATATTTCTGGATCTGCGTCTTCTTTGTCTAGAAAGGGAATGAAAGAAATGAATGTAGTTAAAACAATTCACATTCTGGTTTCAGCAGAACTTGAGTCATTTCCAACCTCGCTCATCTCCGTCCTTCTCTGCTGAGCCTCCTGGTGAAACTTAAAAACACAAGAAGGAAGACGACAATAAGAAACAAGGATAATCAAAGGATTGCTTCAACTCTTTTTGACTTCAGGGTTATTTTCCCACTGAGAATCAGATGAAAAGATTGATGCCACACTTCTAAATATGAAAGTACCGCCTGCGGTCCGTTAGCTTTGCACAAAGAGCAGCTTGCAGAAGAAAAACAGCAACCCTGGATTAAAAAGGTCAAACATAAATCTGCCTTCAAGCGTCACTAAAGCTCATTAATTAAAAAGTTTTATCTCACTTGTTCCCACAACAATGACTAAATTCCAGCGAGTTGCTGCTTCTGGGTCTTTTTCACAGTTTGTTTGGTTTTTTTTTAAAATCACAATAACAAACACTTCACTAATTACTGAGCTCCAGAGTTGCTTCTATTTTCATAAAAGAAAAACATTTACAGATGAGACTGACATCAATCCTCTCACTGAACCTTCTAAAAATGACTCAAGTCATCCTCCTCACCAGGACTTGTATCCACCTCTTCATCCTCCTCTTCCTCTGCTGAGCTCTCCTCTGTGGACGTCCCTGTGTTCTCTGTTCAGTAAATCATTATGTGAAGAACAGGTGAATTTTTAGGTTGCCCAGTTGCTCTGAAGCCTTCATTAAAAGGGATTTTTGTGCATACCTGAACTGCTGCTGTCACTCTCGCTCATGTCACCTGTAATAAATGAATCAGTTTTTAGGCGAATGCTGATTTTGTTCACATGAACACTGAAGTGCTCAACCTCCAATCAATCAATCAACCTCTGAGCTTGGAATTCCGAGACAGACTAACAACTCGTGGCTCATAGTGTAGCTCTTCACTGTGGAAGCTTTTATTTTTTTTCTCTGAAACCTGTGGAGTGTGTGAGCGTGTTGGTGTGCACCCCGGTGCGGTCGCTTTGACACATACTGGGGATGCAAATCGAGCCGCTGCACTAAGACCACTGCTTCAGCTTCACACTTCCACTGCCACATTACAGTCCAAGTGTAAAATTAAGGCACTTCCTCGGGAAAAAAATTACATTGAAAAATAGCCAGTAAAGCTGTTTTTCTACTGGTGCTTTGTGAGTATTAATTAAAAAATATTATAAAACATCTCAAGCTTTAAAGTCGAGATACCGCCAAAAGATGGAAATCAGGTTCTTATGATCTGCGACACCTTGAATGCATCATAAATTGTAGTGGGTCCATTATAGTCCTTTTGTATCTCATTTTGGTCATTAAACATGTTTTTGGGGTCTTTATTCGAGGCATCAGTTTAGTTTGCATTTGGTTTGTTGTGCTTAATTTTCTTGTGTAATCTGTCGGTCGGTTAATGTCAAACTTAATGGTTCTTTTTAATAATAATTGATAATTTGCCACACAATTTATGCATCTAATTTTTGGTTCCATTTCTCTTTCTTTCCTATCTCCTTGGTGTCAACTTGTTTCAAATGTGTTCAAACAGAGAATTGACAGTCAATCTGTTAAAATTTGTATTTACATTTGAAAAATAATTTAAAAAAAAAATTTAGCCTGCTTTTCGGTTTGTGTGTTATGTATGAAAAAACACATTTTTTTAATGCCCATCAGCCATTTAAAAAGCCTTTATATATATATATATATACACACACACACACACACACACACACACACACACACACACACACACAAATGATTCACTGTGGCACGCTGTGAAGAAGCCTGTGAAAGGTACAATAATATTTTGCCAGACTCATACAGAGTCCGGAGGAGCTCCTGCACCTCCACTCCCAGCAGCAGTGAGTGTCCGTGGACCGGGCCATCTGGCTGAGTGCCTGGCCAGCTAATGGAAAGGAGCCCACCGTCTCAGGAGTTTTATCTTAGACTAACAAGCAGATGCTGCCATCGCTGCTCCCCTCACAGCACCACCCTCATCAATCTCTCTCCTCCCCTTTGCTCTATCTGTCTTGTTTCCCCTCTCCCTGCACTCCCTCCACCCAATCCCTCTCTCATTGTCCTCAGATGCCTCCAACGGGAGGCAATCTTCTTCTCTGTCACTGCCGCAGCCGCACGGCTGAGCCAGCAGGCATCCCTCTTCTTCTGTCTGGCATCACGGCTTCCCTCCATCAGACTGACAAACAAGGTGGCGAGCACACACCAGGACATGCCCACAAGCATATGAGGACACACACACACACACACACACACACACACACAGAGTAGTGCAGAGTATTTGGATAGTATTTATGAGTTTTGCCTGCCCTCTGCTGGCCTAAAACTATAGCAGAACAAATGGGCATTAAGGTCAACGGGTTTCCATTTCCATGTATAATAACAGCAACTGGATTTCAGGGATGTTTCGCCTCCGGATTCATCAGTAGGACCCTACTCTTATCGTTTTGTTCAGGCTCTTGGGACATTTACATTTGATTTACATTGGTTGTATGTTTTTTTTCCTGTGTATGTTGCATGTGTGCTTGTTTTAGTAAAGTCTTCATATACTTGTTTCTTCACCAGCTGCATGCTTGCCTTCGATTGACTACAGAATTTAATCAGTTGTGATCTGTAATGATGTACCCTGGATTGTGTATCATCATTGTATTACTCTTATAATATCAAATTGATCTGGCCTTTGTTTTTGTTTTTTTAACTGTTCTATACAAAAAGCTCTGAAACAACGCACAAGTAGAAATAAAATAAATCGGTGTCTAGTAAGATTTAAGTCACCAACTTAGTGTTACCCAACTGATGATGTCTTCTGACAATAGTAATCCCATTTGAATTCTAATTAAAATTTGAGCATTTTGCATGATATTAGTTAGAGCAACACATCTTTGCATGCAAATGTTTGCTGAAAAGAGCTGAAAGTGATATTTTGACCAATTCCAGTTGAAGTGTGACGTTAGTAGAAAGCTACGTATGTGATAGGACTTTTATGATACGTTGTCAGATTGTTTTAAAAATCAAAAAAATGGAAAATTACTTGCTTATACAGCAGCAAAAAATTAAGAACTAGCAACTAATTAGTGCACTCGATGAAACAAAATGAAACTTCAACTACTATTGGAAAGGGAATTAATCATACAACTCTGCCTGCATCTTTATTCTCCTGCATACAAATGACATTCCAAGCACTGGTTTCATCCCAGATAGACTAAAATCACAGAAATCATAACAGAAAACACTAAAAAAAAACAAAAAACATATATACACACATATGGGAAGCATCATT